>JAYMFT010366202.1:0-22248 GCA_038088735.1 Panulirus argus
GACAGAAGTAAGATATTAGGAGAGGTACTAGACAGATGGTGTTCAACTGAGGAGAGGTTACTAGAGAGACCACGAATATTGATATAGTGAATAGAAAAAGGAAGGTCTCACAGAGAAGGGAGAGTCATAGGAGGGACTTGTACTACTTCTGCTAGAGCCCTCCCCCTCATTGGCAGTAGAGTCAGGCTGAAACCTGGAGATCTTTAGCACCCTATGATGCCGGGGACTAGGGGCCAATGATTGGACGGACATTGGCATCTTGAGCTTATAAATGTTAGAGCGGATAGGAATTGGATCCTTTTTGTAAAAATTCTCTCACTACTTGCTCTTTCTGTATTAGTCAAGGAACTTTTGAGACTTGCCTCAATGAAAAGTAGAACAGACATAGAATAGAGGTAAGTCTAACTGAGTGGTCATTGTAACAAGCAGCAGTGTCCTAGAATTCACTGTTTGTAAGCTGAGATGAGTTTACTGAAACCATCCATTGGTGAAGCTGATTATCAGCTAACCCAGTCCCCAGAAGTGGTTCATCAAGCAGTGGTAAAGCAAAGAAAAAGCTTTCATTTGATTGGGATTGTCCTTTCATATTCTGAGATTGTAATGAAATGAAAGAAGCTCTGAATATATCTGAAAAAGCTGCCAACTAATATGGTATCCTCAGTGGATTTTGCAGCTTCACAAGCTTTTATGTGTGTCTTTGCATGCTTCTCAAGCCTCATAAGTCAAGAATTTTTCATGTGTAACAAATTTTCTTTTCTTTAAGGTTTTACTATTTCTTTTGATAAAGGAGAAGGATTAGTAGTTACAGTGAAGTCCTTTTTTTAGTTGTTTCACCAAAAGCTTAATCTGTCGTGTCTTATAAAAGGAACATCACCTCCTAAACTTGAATGTGCACTTAACAGGCATCAGCTAACGGGGTTCAGCAAAAAGACACTGTGGAAGAGGACTCCATACTTGACGGTTCAGTGGACAGCAGCAGCATGGATTCAGCACCTCAGGGACATCAAAGTAAGTTTTTTATAGCTGGTCACATTTTGAATGTATGATACAGTAAATGTATTCTGGAAAAGAAAAACATAGACTTATGTTTATGTTATAGAAAATATTGAAGCAAAGAGGCTTGGTTTTATATATGAATGTAGCATGAGGTAATGTGGCATTGCTCACAGTCGTTGCTGGTTAATGCTATCCTTAGGCTTTAAATGTGCCAAGCTCCTGTATATCTGACGTTTGCAGATTGTATAAGATGAGTTTAATGTGCACTCATCACCTGAGGTAAGTATTTTCAAGTATATGGTTCAGATCTTTTAATTAACTGATTGTAAGTTTTTATAGTACATTGAGACGTTTTTCAGAGTTTCTTTTACCTTGATTATTCTGTAGATACTTAAGCTGATTGTCTCATTGCTAACTTATGTATTAAGTAGTAACTTTTGGTATTTTCAGAAAGATAAGAATAAAGTCATGTTTTACTTTTATTGACTTTATCCTTGGTATAAATGATGCTTTCATATCTCATATCATGGAGAGGCAGAATCTGTATCAGGGCTAAGTACACTCAGAGGTGTTTTACTTACAGAGGTTTGTACATGAGGTTGACATTGGAATTGAGTGCTGGGTGGTGTGCTTTGTTGTAGTTTATATAGGAAGTTTTGGTTGTTTCATGGAATTCCACTTTATGTATATTGGTTTTTACTTTACTCTGCTCTTTACTTGCAATAAACTGAATTTAGAGGAAGGTTCATTAGCTCTCTACCTATTCCATCAACTGTAAAAGAAATGCCTAAATTGCAGGTGTAAGTTCATCACATCTCTTGCGGGTTTTGCAAATTCTCAGAGAGTGATCCTTTGGATTCAACGTTTATGAAAGATTGAATAAAAATGTACACAGCCAGGTGGACTAGACTTTGTTTATCTCGAGTGATGATATACTGTAGTTCCGTTGAATTATTTTACATGGTTTTGATGGATTTGTGTAGGGTTATGAGTAAGTTCTATTATGAAATCTTTTGTTGTTCTTTTTTATTGGTATGGTTTTATTGTTCAGTTTTACAATATGGTTCACTTAGCTATTTGTGGTGTTACTGGATTTGAGTTTGTGTACATACTGATGTGTAGATGATAAAGTTGTTCTGTTGCTCATGCCTTCTTTATTAGTATATGAAATTGCATTGAAAATAATCATTAATAGTAATTACAATGATGACACTGATTGTAGTAATTATATTACCAATAATGATAAATAGAAAGATAGTAATGATTATCCCTGGAAATAGTGGAGGAAGAGTATTATGTACATATCTTCTGTATGGTGTTGGAAAAAAAAAAAGAAGAGGAGAGAGAGAGAGAGGAGAGGGGGGGGGCATTGAATTATCAAGGCCATTTGGCTGAAAATACACAGTTGAGGTATTACATATATTACAAAAATATGTCATGGTGTATATCATAAAAGTAGGTGCCACAATTTCACTATGGATATAGATTGCAGTGTGAAATTTAATGTGCTTTGGCAGATAATTTTAGTGCTTTCGTTTGAACATTGTACACATAACTTGCTGAGGATTTGTTGACAATGTGTGCTTCTCCTCTCTCTCTTCCTTTGTTTGTCTCCCTTTGTCTACCTTGCATCCATCATAATTTGCTTCATTGTCCTTTGTCTCTAAGTTCCTTTGTACTTATTATATTCTTGTGCGGGTCAGTTTTAAACTCCTTTTGGTTGACCCATGTATACCTTACTCCCAACTTGTATCTTTGCTTTCTTCCTCACCTTCTATTTTTTGCTTGCTGCCTAACTCCTTGTTAGCTTCTCTCTGTCCCTTCCCCCATTTTTTTCAGTTTTCTCCATTTTTGCTATTTGAATGCCTGTTTCACTCATTTTCTTTTCTTCACCTTTTCCCATTTTTCGCAAGTGCTGTGCAAGCTTTTTTCTTTTCTTTCCCATTTTTTCCAACTTCCACATTTGACCTTTTTCCCTTGTTTCTCAGCCTTCATTAATCCTTTCACTCCCTCTCTCTCTCCCCTTTCATCAGTCCATTGATACTAGGTTTTACAGCATGTAGCACAGGGAGTACTGGTGCCTTTTGTACTCACCAGGCCTAATGTACTCTTAGTGATTGCATGGTGTATCTATATTGTTTGTTATACAAGGGTAGTGTGAAGAGTGTTTTTGCATGCAATTTTCTCTTTTTTTTGAGAGTTAGCAAACTTTGGCACTTGCATATTTTATATGTTGCTTTATTAGTTAGTGATTTAGAAATATTCAGTGATGAAGTCTTTTATAGTCAGACATGTTTTGTGCCATGGTATAAAAGATTGTCACGAATGATAAAGAGTAACTGTAAATTTTTTTATGTTAAGGAATTTAGTAGTGTTCTTATTACAGACTGTCCCAGAGCATTAGTGTGTGCTTTATTCTGTGCATTATTGTCATGTTTATTAATATTTATTTTTGTTTTTTTCTTTCTTTTCCGGGACATCCTACGTGGAATTGCAACCACTCCTCTTACCCCATGATATGCCATCCCCAATCAACGTTTATTTTCACCCATAATACTCCCATACCCCTTTTTATCTTTTGATGGTTCTGTTAAAATCCTTCCTTGCTTTTTCCTTGTTTTTCTTGACAACACCTCTCCTCATTTCTTCCGTTGGCATCTGTCTTTTTGGCAAATGTCATTTTACCATATATGATCTCTTATTACTAAATGAACTTGCTCTATACTGTTCAATACCTTTTTGCTGTTCTCTCCAATTTTATCCAATTCCTTGTTCTCAATCATCATAATGTTTTGTTCAATTTGTTATGTGCATGACCCATCTCATTTTGCCCTTCTTTATTACTGTATACATTGTTACTCTCGCCTTTTGATAATCATCACTTTTTATTTTCCATTTTTTCATTGAAAATATTTCGTATATATTCTCTTCCAACTCATTATTATTAACTTGACTGTTTTCTTTGCCATCTCACCTGCCTCAATAACTGTGCCCCATCCATTATCCCAAATGACCTCTGTATCACCAAACTCCCCCTTTCATCCATGATCCACTGCTCCTATTGCTCCTAACCCCAACCATCCTTTCCCTCTTCGGCCTGTGGTCCCTCCGCCCTTCTACCCTTACCTGCGAACGCCTAGGTTACGTGTCTTTTGCCGGTGGCTCTGGTAAGTTGGTAGACTTAGGCTCATTTTTTTTGTTCATCCATCTTACTGCTCCTAATTTGTATTTGGTTACTTGTGGTCTTGAAGGCTTGTGTACTTTTGAATGTAGAGATGCCTTATATCTAGTATGCTGGGGATTTTGTGCTGAATAGATCGCTTACTGCACTTGGTGTCTTAGGTTTATGAATGGCTTCTCTTCTCTTTTGGTTTTTAAGGAATCCCTCATGCAAGACCTTTTACTCACAAGAAAGACTTCCCTTTCAAGTTGGAAGTAGAATTTTTATGAATATTTGAATATTGAAATTAGTTTATAAATTAGTGTATATAGTTTCTATAACCCTTGAATATATATACAAGTATTTATGGAAATTCAGTAGAGTTTTGAATTATATTGCTGTTGAGCATGTAGTCATTTGCATAAGTTGCAGGTTTTATTGAAATTTGGTTAAAAATTTAGGATGGCCTTTAACATATCATGCATATTTATGTACTATGATGCATGTTAGAGTACCTCTCTATACTCCAAGTTGACATCTCACTAATACTTTAGATGGACAGAATATTTAGTATTGTCTGGATTTCCATAAATATTTTATAGGAAAGTGATTGTTTAAAGATTTAAACTTGACTAATTTTGTACATTCAGCCTTTTACGTATTCAGGACTGAAATTGTACAGAATCCAGTAATATTTATACATCTGTGATCCTCCCACAGAGATTATTCCTGAAACATTACAATCTCAATTAAAAATTTCATTCATTATCATCTCTGTACGTGCCAAAGATGTGTGCAGATACACTTGACAGACCATTTGACATGCTGTTCAAGATTTTGCTGGAGAAAGATAAAGTCCCCGGGGAAATGGAAGTGGGCAAATATCAAACTTATCTTCAAGATAAGAGACTGGGAGGATACTTTGAACTACAGACCAATTTACTGGTTGAGTATGGTCTGCAGAGTACTGGAAAAGATAATCAGAAAGCAGATGGATTAACTCTTGCAAACAAGAAACTAAGTAAGTTTCAGGGAAAGGGGAGGATACTCTGAACTACAGACCAATCTACTGATTGAGTGTGGTCTGCAGGGTACTGGAAAAGATAATCAGAAAGCAGGTGGATTAGCTCTTGCAAACAAGAAACTAACTAAGAGAGACAGCACAGTTTCAGGGAAAGGTCATGTGTAAAGAATGTCTTAGGTTTCTATGAGAAAATGAGCCTCCATTTCAGATGAAAAAATGGCTGGTTGGATTGTATGTGACTGGTAAAGAAGCATGATCTTCAGGTAGCTATAAGAGGAGCACTAACTGGTACCAGATTTAGATAGACAGATATATTAGGAAGAAATATTAGATAGATATATTAGGAAGAAATATGAGGAATTAAGTCATGGAGCAACTGAGAATGCATTCGTGCATTCTTACTGAAGTCACACGGGAAAAGATTGAGAATGGAGAAAGTGTTAAAGACATGGGGGTAACTCTAAATGAAAAGCTGGAATTTAAGGGACACTTTGATTAGATAGTGGTTTCAAGCCAATAAATGAGTAGTGTAGTTAAGAGAACTTTCATCACAAGATACACGAAGTTAATGATGAAAATGCTCAGTGTGTTTATAAGAAGCATAATTGAATACTGCAGTATTTTATGGTCACCAGTTAAACAGATGGAAGTAAACAAGTGAGAAAGAATTCAGAAACAGTTCATTAGCATAACTGATGGTGTGAAGCTTATGAATTATGATTGAAAGAGCATGTACTCTAAAGTTTGGAAAGAAGAAGATCGGGATACTTGATGATATATGCATGACAGCAGGTAGAAGGCATAAAGAGAAAGAATTTAAATCTAAAAGCATCTCATCAAGGAAGATACAGTTATCAGGTCAGGAGTAATTCCTGGGAATGTAACATTATCATACAACAATTTACGAGTGGCCTGCTAAGAAGCTTGAAAGAGATGCATGTAGTGACTACAGAAATATTCAGGAGAAGATTTGATACGTGGCTGAAGGCAATCTTCTATGAAGCTCGGATTGATGATTATGGAAGGTGCATTTAGGTGGAAAGGAATGGCATTTTTCAACAAGCAAGACGTGGTGAGCACTACACACTAGCCCTGCCATTGTGGCAAATCTCATTGCAATTACTGATAGGTAGGTATTATCTTGTCTTATCTCCCTGTTGCACCTCATCATCTTACTTTTGTTCTCATTCAGCCTTGGCTCTCTTCCTTCACACACTATCCCAAACTTTGCCACTTTCGTAGTTTTCCTCTTAAGTCTACAGTCAGTGCCATCTCATCTGCAGACAGCAAAAAAGTTCACCTCCAGCAGGTGGCTGGAAATCCTCCCTTCCTCTATTAAAGAAAAAAAAAAGAAGAAAGAAAGAAAGAAAGAAAGGAGAACAGAGCAAGAAGCCAAGTGAGGATTTCTCCCTCTAAGACTCTGTCATCTGTTCTTGACACTCCCTCACTCATGTAGTAAGTGGTGAGCATGTATGAAAAAAAGTGTTAATGATAATGACATTATTGCTACTGCTGATAGTAATAACAATGATGATAATGATAATTTTATATATTTTTTCATACTTGTTTGCTGTTTCCCCCTTTAGCAAGGTAGCACCAGGAACAGATGAAAAATGGGCTCGTTTGTTCACCCTCTTGTAGTCTTTATGTATAATGCATCGAAATCAGAGCCCCCTATCCAGTAAAGCCCCTGAGAATGTTCTGTAATGATGAAGAAAATAGGAATAAGAATAGATGTCATAGTGATGATGTTAAAAATACTATTAAGGAAAGTTACATTGCTGGTATGGCAATACTTACTTATGAGTAAGTATTGGGCAATTGCCTTTAGGTAGGGCTGTGTCATAACACTCGCCAATAATCTTGCTTGGTTTGTGATGAGTGCTACATTAGACTCAAATTACCACACACTTGTGACTTAGGAAGTTGCAGATTGTAGGATTTTCTCATCCAGGCAGCATAGTTCCATATGTTGCTTATGCTTTATGAGTTAGTAAACACTTCTGTTTAAGGAATAGAGTACTAACAGAAAATGAAAAGGTTTGGTTGCATAACAGGATGATGAAAATGATATTGTGTACATGTAAAAACAGTGATTATGGAGAGTAATTATAGATAGTGTATTGAATACTATTATATAATTTTCGTGTTTCTTACATTGCCATTAAAGTGCATACAATTACTTTAATGTAGTATTTAGAGGATACAAGTGAAGACATAACTTATATTTGAAAATAATAGTATTCGTATGATGTACGATAAATTTTCTTGTGTTTGATTTTCTTTTAAATTATATAACCCCAGAACCCCTTTTATGGGGCTCCTGAAGCATTAAAGCTGCAGTACAATTATTAACAGGGAAAGGATGGACTACATTGGAGTGAGAATGTCTTTGGTGAGACTGTACTCCTTTTTGTCCATTGCTATGATACAACCTTGCTGAAGGTGACTTCACTTGTATCCTGAACTCGTGCAGGTGGAGTTTGCTAATGCCTCTTATTTGTCATTGAAATGATCAGGTACAGTACTATGATTTGTCACCATATAATTTAGTATTAGCATTTCATAAAACTTGAAAATGTCTTTGCTTGCAGAGTCATTCAGATTTTGTAAGTAATAATTTTGTAAATGATACTTGATTGCAATTTTTGTCAGGTAAGGTAATTTTACCAAACTCTAGAAGTGAAGTTAATCAGAAGATGATTAATGTTATTATTATCTTATTTTTGCTTTTGTTTTTGTAAGGGGCATGCATGGGATAAGATGAATTGGATCATTGTGGTATGTGGGGGGATAATGTGCTGTTAGTGGGCTGAACCATATGAAAGTGGTCAAGGTGAACCATGCAATAGTTTGTGGGTCTTGGCTGTAGTTAGTAGACTTTAGTTTCAGTACACAAGGTGAAAAAAAATATCTTACCACTTTTTGTGTGAAATAGTATGACACCATAGATGAAGGATTTTGAGAAATGCTCATTGGTCTGCCCTCACAGTAGTAGCCCTGCTGTCATATTGTTTAATACATGTAAAATTGATTTCATATTTTGATGAAAAGAGCTTTAGATTGGAGCTACCATAATATATTGAAATTTGTTTCGCATTCATACATACCAACCCTAAAAAGACAACTCGAGCCATATTGATAATTTCAAAATTCATGAAATCCACCTGGGAAAATACCTTTTTTACCATGTGTACATTAAACATGATGGCTAGAGGGTAGATGTTTACAAATGAGGCTGTTGTGCATTTGTTCCTGATGCTTCTACGCTTAGTTGGGAAACCAGATTACATAACAAAGAAATCTTTTTTTATTCCTTTTATCTTCCCCTTTCATGTTTGCTGTTTCCCTTGTGAATAAACTAGCATCAGGAACAGATGACTAAGCCTTGGATGAAAAAGTCCCTACTTTTATCATTCCTCTGTTCCATGTTATAATGTCCATTTCTTATTTATATTATAATTGTCATTATTGTTGATTTTTTTATGATTATTATTTTACCTTAATGATCATTACATGATCATTACCACATTATTATTTTGACACATTAGGGCATTTCCCTGAAACTGCATGACCACTCTTAACTAGATTTTGCATGCTGATGCATCTTTACCTTAAGGTATGCACCGGAAAAGTTTCATTATCCAGCATCTGCCAGACCTAGAATGTGCCAGGTATGGGTATGAGAATATATTGGTAATAAAAGCCTTTAAGCCATGATGAGGCTTAGAAATAAGCTCCTAACCATCAGAAAATGCACATTTAACTATCAGGTTCATTTGATTATAAAAACCTTCAGGTTTTTCATGTAGCAGTGGAACAGGAAACGATTTTCCTTTAGATGATTTCACTTTGAACCATTCATACTCTATTTATGTATGCGCTTAGTTAGAGGTTTGCAAGAGTTTTTATCAGTAACAGCTTTTTTTTATTCTGATTCTTCAAAAATGTTAATGGCTTTTCTCTTTGGGCTGTAATATCATGGATAAACTAAGATTACATTCTGTCATCAAAGAATGTGTTTCACCGTTCGCTAGTCACATCATTTACAAAGGACAGTTTCCTGATATCAGGGTTTGTACAGCTCAATTATGATTCTCTCCTTTGCTGGAAGGTCCGTCCTTTCATAGCCTTCTAGAATTAGATGCCAAAACTGTTGGATGTAGAAGCAGTTCAGAGATAGTCATTACATGTCAGGAGTTATAGCAGATGGTATCGGAAGCATGGTAGAAAAAACTGTAAATAACACTGTTGAGTGGTGGCATATTAACTTAATTGGTGCAAACTTTCATGAAGTGTGAGAGAAGACCAAAGTATGCTGAACGCATTGTATGGTTACTGTTTACTGTAGTATGCATTCATGTTGTAAGATATTGAAAATATTGGATACAAGAGTTTTCTTGTTAGGTAAGTGCTGGATAATAAAGCTTTTCCTTGTGAGGAGTGTACATATCTGAAATGATCTGAAGATGGATGAAATTATGGATGTTATTGGTTTATTTTTGATGAATTCTTGTGGCAAATTATAGTGTTTAAGGTGTGTTTATAAGGGTGCTTAGTTAATCCCTAGATGCTCTAGAGGAAAATATCATGAGAAACTTCATCTAACATATTACTTACATTCACCAATTCTTGTTATTGAAATTGTCATGAATTTTAAAGTCAGTTTTTAATGTGAATCTAATATGGATGTGCAGTTTTTTGTTTGTCTGGATGTTACGTGTGCATACAAACATCTAACCTTATGTCTGTAGTATTGTGTGCCTTTTTTTATGAGGAATATTAAAAATGGGGCATTATGTTTTGTAGTGCCCCACATAAGATTGTTAAGATTAGTGGGATATTGATATTAAGTGAATTTTATGACTGTAGCATTTTATTATATCTATAAAGCCCACACATCCTTTTTGTTAATCGTAATCTTCTCTGCCCGCAGTCACCAACAACAGCACTTTTCATCTGGATTCTGATGAGCAGGAATTCCTTGGAATTGGCCAGTATGATGATTTTCACACTATTGACTGGCAGCGAGATATTGCTAGAGATCGTATGCGGCATCGTTATATTATCAAGAAAAAAGAAGAAAGCATATGGGATTGGATAAAGAGTGGCCATGATGCTTGGTCTGGTTGGCTGTGTGTGTTCCTTGTGGGAGTTTTTGCAGGTTAGTCAAGTATGCTGTGTCTGGTTGTAGTGATAATTAGACAAATGTGAGGGCCATGTATGGCTTATGGTAAGTACCATCATAGTTACTTTTAGAAATGTGTATAGCTGTAGTGAGGGTCATTATAGATGAATTAGGGGGATGTATTTGGCCATAATGGGACTGTTGTTTGGGAATCAGGGAGCCTGTGTTTGGTCATGCTGGGGATCATTACAAATGATCTGGAGGTTTTGGTGACTGTCATGGCTTGTGAATTGTCATATTAGACATCATTGTAGGTAATTAAGAGAGATTGTTTTAAGTCTAACCTCCTGTTTTAAGTCTAACTGGAAGTAATTGTTGTTGGACCAGAAGACTGTGTTTGGTAATGATGGTGCCCATTAAAGTTGAATTTGAGGGAATATGTATAGTCAAAGTAGGACAGTCTCACATAAGTCTAGGGCCAGTATTTGGTTGTGTAGGTGTTATATCATTGGAGGAAGCCTTGTGAGATCATGGTTTGGGTCATCACAGATAAGTAAGGGATTGTGCATGTTCGTTATGGGTATTATTTCAAGTGAGTCAGTCTGTGTGGTCATTTTAGGGATTTTGTAGTGAGTCATGCTGTGTGTGGCCACGATGAAGTTATCCCATTTATATTGGGGATGTTAGAAGTTAGTCATGATATACGTTATCATGAAAGGGTCATTTTAGGTAAGTCAGATTGTTTGTGGTGATTGTAAGGGATTATCTTTAGTGAGTTAGGCTTTTTGCATCCATCAATAGTCACTGCTTAAGAGATATGCTATATTTAGTCATAATAGAAAATCATCTGTTATGTATCATGCTGTTTGTTTTGGAGGTCATTATTCATGAGAGGCTGTTTTATGGTGGGAAACATCTTTGATGAATCAGGACTTTTGGCCATGACTGGGGATATCACAGGTAAATCAGGTTGTGGTTTTAGACAGAGTTTACATATGGTGAGCTGGGCATTGTTTTGTCATGGTGGAAGTCATCTTTTGAATGAGGCTGCGTATTCATGACTTGGGTCATTAGTAGTGAATCAGGGTGCTTGGTCATTGTTAGGGTCATAGCTGTTGCTGTTGTGGAAGGATAAACATACATGTTAGGGGTCATCTAACTGGTTAGTTAGGCCATTTTTGGCAATGGTGAGGAATAGGGATCATCATTGATAGGCCAGTGCTTGTTGGATCTTGGTGGATAACATTACTGATGAAGTCTGTCTTAAGACCCTTTAAATGTTGCCATAGCTCGTTGACTAGTGAGGGGTATGAAGCTGTCATTTATTGGAGTGGTTTTCACTGTGGGTGTGATCTACCTTCTGCTTATGAAATAAGTGAATTAAGAATATAATTTATTGCATTTTATATTGATGCATTGTTTTCCTATTTGTATTTTTTTCATTGTATAACAGCAGGCAATCATCTATGAAAATTCCATTTTATGTTTGAAACGCCAAAATTTAACCATGCCAATGTGCAAATTAGAAGTATTTTTGGAGTAGACTTCATTATTTAATTTTTTTGTCTCCAGGTGCTGTTGCTGGGATGATTGACATAGGGACCAGCTGGATGTCAGACCTCAGGTTTGGGATCTGCCCAGAAGCATTTTGGTTTAACCAAGAGCAGTGCTGTTGGTCTTCAAATGAAACTTTTTACGATGGAAATAATTGCTCCGATGTAAGTATTTTAGTAATTAGATGAAGCTCATTATTAGACAGACAAGTGCGTGAGTGTTAATGTCAGGTTTTGAGGTACAATAGAACAAAAGACAGTTTCCATTGTGGATTAAGGCTTTGTGTAAAGAAACCTTTGAGGATGGTGGCTCACTATTTTACATGTCGTTTCTGAAACAATTTTTTTTGTGTGTGTGTTTCTCATGGACAAAATCTGTGCAAAAACCATACCCCAGAAAACCATACAACAAGAGATATCTGTACTACTGTATTGGTACAGGAATTAGTTAATGCTATTTATTGAGTAGCTTCTGCGAGTGCAGAAAGTACTAAGCAGGATTGCACACGACATCCATTGTTTAGATACTTAATATTGTCTTCAGTGTAATGTTGAACGTGTTGAATAAACTGAAGAGTTTATTGTAGCCTACAAACTTTTAAGTTTTTGAATATCAAACAAAATGTTGTAAAGTAGACAGACTAACAGTTATTATAACTACAGAATTTTTTCACACATAAGGGTAAAGGAAGCAAGCTGCATATTCCTTTTATTGAGTTGGCAATGAGTTTGTCAGTTAAATAATACCTTTGCTGACATCCTACATTATTAGGATGTTTGTTCATATGTTTATACAAGCACCCTTTTGTAGACTGATGATTTCTATAAAGAGGTGGCTTCTACTGGGTCATGTTTTTGTCCATTTTGGCTACTGTAAAAAAATGTGATAAACTCAGTCTTCACTTTCATACCTGTGATTTTGTCAGCTCTGGTAAGCATGATTCATAATGATTTAAACATTCTGAGTACCATTGTGCAGATTCACTCTAGGTTAGTTCATTCTTGAACTTCTCAATGTGACAAAGCTCCACATGTCTTACTTATTCATTCTAATCCCCCTTTATTTCATTCCATATTGCACAGGAGCACCTGGTAGTAATTAAATACAAACATTATGTTTTTCAGTGGTTCTCATGGCCAGAGGTATTTGGTCATACTGGGGGTGGTGCAGGAGCGTATGTTATCTCTTACATATTCTACATTCTGTGGTCACTACTCTTTGCATCCTTGGCTGCTTCACTAGTCATGATGTTTGCTCCTTATGCATGTGGTTCAGGCGTACCTGAGGTGAGTGTACAGTTTGTATTATGGACATGGTTACACTTTATTTGTCTCATATATTTTAATACATGAACATAGATTTTATCAAGATTGTGATTTGCTGTAAGAGTGTATTTTGTAACTTTTACCCAGAGTATATCAAGATACCAGCTTTATAGCATAGCTTTAACCTGTTATGTATTGGTTGGAGATAGAAAAGACTTAGCCAGAAAAATATTGATTTCATTATTTCATGAAGTGTGTAAGATGTGATTTATGAGGATTTTATCCTATATATTTCATGGTTTAGTGTGTTAATGGCAGGAACGAAGAAATAGTAGCTTTATTTGCACACTTCCAGTCCCCTTCTTTGAATCATTATTTACCAAAACCAGACACTGTTATCTACAGCCAAGCTTCATAGACTACTCCATCCTTTACCTTGGTCACTTCATGTGCCCCTAAGCCCCTTCTACTCCACCTTCCCATGTCTTTCTCAAGCTTCTTCAGCTCCTTTGCTTCCACTTCTGACACAGAAATCCTCTTTTTCAGTCTCTCTTCACTCATCCTTTTCATACTGTAAGTCCATACTATTTTAACAAACATTGATAGGCCCTCTCAATTCACTACCACATCTCTCACTAACTGAGTTATTTGTTACATGATTAACCTGTTTCATGCTACATACTCTCCTCATGCATTTCATTTTCAGCACTTCCACCCCTTCATTTCTTTTGTGTTTGAGACCTTAGACATATACCACACTTGGGACTACCATACAGGTAATTTCCACTGCAGTTATGGTTAGAATACTTTCATTTTATAGTAGTAGAGCTATTAGGGCAGTGACCCAGGTAAGATTGTAATTCATTTTGTTTAAAGTAGTAGGTTAATGTAGCTAAGTGACAAACTAGTAATAAATGGAAAACAAATAGCATAGAGTATTAAGACTTGAATCAGAGAGTTGAAAAGATTATGTATCCATACAATGAAAAGGCAGTCTTGTCTGCACCCTGTCTGTAGACGTGTTAGGGAGGTTTTCAGATGCACAGTGACTAACCCTTGTACACAGTTGCCAATAATTCATTTCCATGGCAGGATAGAAATTGTTGGCTGCAGGGGTGTATATTTTCAGGAAAATATTTTACTATTGGGCAAGAAGGTTGTACTGGCAAAATGGGAGGTATGAAGAGGGAAATGGTGGAGGTGAATGGTTATACCATTGATCAAAGCCATTCCGATGCAATTTTTCTCAAACCATGTATGCATGATCACTATTTCTCTTTCAGCACAGAACTTGACAAGCTTTTTCCTGTTTTCGTTTACACCAGGTATTCCCTGCCCCTGATGTCTCCCCTCAGTAGGCACAACACCCACTCTTACATTTAGATCTTTTAGCACCAAGATATGTACCTCTGCATCAGCTGCCAAAGTACATGCTAAGTTCCTCCAAAGATGCAGTCTTTACTCCTCTCATTATCTGAAGCATCCTAATTAAAACAGTACAGACTCAGACACCCAAATCTGAGCCTTAGAAAAATCCTTGCTTGGCTCCTTTCACAGCACTTGATTTTAGAAAGTGATAACACAAGAGGGGAGGGTTTCCAGCCCTCCACACCAGCTTTAGTTTGTTGCCTTGTAATGCAAGAGATATGTGGATAGTATTAGTTCTTCCCAATCATGTGGATAGTATTAGTTCTTCCCAATCCTTAATTTTTTTTTTTTTTTTTTTTTCTTTTTACCATCTGGAAGTGATCATTTAATCCCATTTTGAATGAATGCTTAATTTTGGCATTTATGGCAGTAGCAAGCAGCTTATTCCAATTATCAGTGACTGAAATTGTAAGTGTAATTTCCTACATCATTGTTAAACCTTTTTTTAATATATTCTATAACACATTTTTTATAGTTGCTTGATCCCTTTGTGCTTCAGACACTGTATCTATGTTGTTTTTATCTTTTATTTTAGTATCCTTTGTATTGTGGTTAACTTTTTGTTACTGATAATCAGATTCCAGTAATGCACATTCTTATTGTAAACCCAGTAGCACTCTCTTGCCCTTAGAAAAAAAAAATCACAATCTTCAGTTTTTATTTTAACTTTGTACATTTGATTAACACCATGTTATTGAGAAGTTATTTAAAGTTGATCTTTCTTCTGTGTATCCAGATTAAGACTATTCTGAGTGGGTTCATCATCCGTGGGTACCTTGGCAAGTGGACATTACTTATCAAGTCTCTTGGCATGATTCTTGCAGTCTCTGCTGGTCTCTCACTGGGAAAGGAGGGTCCCTTAGTGCATGTGGCCTGCTGTATTGGTAAGTTTTCTTTCCTATATTCAGAAACTCCCTGATATGTTTATTTTGGTAATGAGTTAGTTTGAAGGTCCTAGTTGTCAGCATAGGTTCTGTTCCATTAGTCCAGCACTACTTGTGGTTGTTGCATTTTTAATTCATGTATTAGCATTTTATATTCATATGTCCCTTATTTTATCAATCACCAGGTAATATTTACTTGTTTTCCAGGAAATATCTTATCTTACCTTTTCCCTAAGTATGGGAAGAATGAAGCCAAAAAACGTGAGATCCTATCAGCAGCAGCAGCAGTTGGTGTGTCCGTTGCCTTTGGAGCTCCCATTGGTGGAGTACTCTTCAGTCTGGAGGAAGTTAGTACACTTCTTTCGTTTAACTTAATAATCATAGGTAAAGCATAATTTGACAGAGATAGAACAGGATAAGTGTAGGAAAAGCATGCTTAGACAAAGGGGAACACACCACAATACAAATAAATCTGACATGGAATGCTTTATTCAGGTGAGAAACTCAGCATAGAGCTTCAGAAACATTGTATGGGTGATCTTTTCTGCCCAGATTTTGATCATTGTTGTAAAGAAACCAAACTGCATGACAATAATTGTTAAGCTATCATCTGTTCTAATTTTCTGCCTCAGTCAAAATTATAAAGAAAAAATTTCAGCAAGTGATAGCAGTTATTAATGAAAATGTACTGAGATATAATTAGACTCAAAACTAGCAGTTATCTTCATCGCCTATAAGTAGGCTTATAATTAGACTCAAAACTAGCAGTTATCTTCATCACCTATAAGTAGGCTTTTATTCATAGTTTTATCGTAGATCTTCTTCATATTCAGTCTACCCAAAGGCAAGCTAAGTATTCAGTGATTTCAAAGTCGTTAAAATCACCCCCTTCAGTCATCAATGTTTCCCATGCAGAATTTGTACCATTTAGATAGATGCCTCATGGAGGTCAACCTAGGTGACATTAGGAACAACTACTTTCAAATATATCCTGTCATTAGGAGTGAACCCTGTGGTGAATTTCTTTACCACAAAGACCAGTACCTTCTTATCCACAAACTTTTATTAGATTTTCAATTCAGAGGCAGTAGTGATCATTACTGTGACTTTAGATTTAATGTTTGAGCTTAGCTTTATCTTTTTCTGTTACAAATATACCCAAAAATTAACATTAAACTCCTTGTTATTTGGTTTATGTCTGGATGGTGATATGTTAAATTCTATTTGTAGAATGCCTTCCAATATAGATTACAGACTCATAACTTGCATCATCTTTTTTAGGAAATAGGATTATTTGCAGCTCTGTATTTGTTTGTAATTAAGTTCATATTTTAGTTTTGGTACATTACGCATCATAGTCAGATAGGAAGTGTGCAAATGAGTCCACCCTTCATTTGTTTTTGATGCTATCTCGCTAACATAGAAAGGATTGGTATAATATATTTTGTTTTTATATATAAAGTATTGATATAAAGTTGATATGTATATATATATGTGTGGTGCATATGTGTGCATGTATGTATATATGTGTGCATGTGGGGGGATGGGGTATTTTTTCTTCGTCTGTTTCCTGGCGCTACCTCGCTGACGCGGGAAACAGCGATCAAGTATAATAAAAAATAAATAATAAATATAAAGTATTGTATGATAACAGGTCACTTCATCTTTTTCTTCATTTAGCAGATTTATTTTTAATAGTGATAATTGGTATTGCAGCATACACAGAAGTAGTGTAAAAACAGCTAAATTCTAAATACAATTAATCATCACAAATTCTTGAAGTATTAATGAGGATTATTTTCACTGTATTTATGCCATCCTTTATTGAGTTCTTCATTATTAGTCTCACTCTGTTGTATGTCTTTCAATTTTATTGGTGGACAGCTAAAGCTGAACCTGTTCTAAGTGAAAATGGAATGTCCCTAATGCAGTTAGATAGCTCCTTAATGAAGAAGTAATTCTTGATTTACTGCAGTTCTTTATTAAGCAATCTTCAGGCAACATACCACATCCTCCTTAAGATATTATGACTGTTGTTCATTTCTACATTTTATAGATATCCCATGTTAATCACATTCGTATTATTTTTATGGTCAGAGAAGGAATGATCGTAATACATTTAGGTTGATGCTTAATGTAAGAGGTAATTCCTGATTCAATAATTTTATATTTATCCCTTCTCAGGCCTCTTACTACTTCCCCCTCAAGACATTATGGAGATCATTCTTTGCTGCCTTAGTGGCTGCCTTTGTCTTGCGTTCCATCAACCCTTTCGGCAATGAGCATTTAGTCTTGTTCTATGTAGAGTACAACAAGCCCTGGATTTTCATTGAGCTGGTGCCCTTCATCATTCTGGGTGTTGTAGGGGTAAGTGTTATTTCTTAATTTTAAACTATGTGTTCAGTTCTATGTCTTGGTGCACATGTACTTTAATTGACAACTTTATTAATACACTTGGAACTGTTCCACTTTTGGTAGTAACTCTCTTTCCTTTATAGAAAAATGTTGATGATTCATGAGAATTTTGTCACTGTATTCAGTTAGCTTGGACTGACTTTTCCAAAAACAAGACAGTTGGTGAGCTTTAGATGTTCATTTGGAAAAAAAATCTTAGATTTAAGAAAGATAATGCTAAATACACATAGGCTATGGCTGCGTTTCTTCATCAGGATGATCATAGAAATTTCATCATCATCATCCATCCAAAGAGATATGCATCCTGCTTTTTTACTACTCTTGCTTAGTGTTACTGTGACTCCACCTGCTTGAGGTTACACCACAGGTGTAAATGTACCTTTGATGAGGCTGTATCATTAGAGGTACAATCTCAGTGAAGAACTTTCCTCTCCAGAGAAGTCCACTATTTCTCTGTTACCAGAAGTAGTGAAGCCTTGGAGTTGCAGGAGCCCCAAGAAAGAGTTCGTGGGTAACACTAAGAGTCTTTCCTGGAAAGGGTTACTGGGGTATTTATGAATAAATAGATAAACTACCCTTGCTTCTTATTTTTCCTTATAAAACTTTATACATCACCCATTACATGCCACTTTCAGATTTTAGTGTCAGTATTTGTATTACAGGGCATCATTGGCACTCTTTTCATCAAATTCAATATCATGTGGTGTCGATTTCGCAAGACTTCTCTGATGGGCCAATATCCTCGCTTGGAAGTGCTTATTGTCACTCTCATCACAGCATTCATAGCTTATCCCAACCCCTACACACGTATGAACACCTCGAACCTCATCTACCTGCTATTCTCCCAGTGTGGTGTTGCCAACAATGACAGCCTGTGGTGAGTGGATCAGCCAGTTTTGAAGGAACTCGGCAACATCAACCTTACTGTGTGTAGTGTTCTGTTTTCTTGAATTTACAAATGGTTCACCCTTGATGTAAGATAATCCACAGTACTGTATATCTGTATCCTGTTCTCTTTTTTCCTGAATTCACAGCAGCTTGACCTGTTCAGGGTGAACCTTAGGAAATCCATAGTACTCTATATTTATGTTACATAAATGTAACAAAGTGAGTGAAACTCACAGACTTAGCTGTACCCATGAGTTTCTGACCTCCAAAGCACCTCTGATTCATGTCATGAGCAATGGCATTACATCATCAGCTGCAATGAATATCTTTAACATTCCTTTCAGACATATTGAAAGGCCAGCATTTAATGTGCATGCTGTTAGTGATGGGTAACAATGAACACAAATGAACGTATTTTGCCAGTTAGGGGAAAGCAAATTGAATGGTGTTATGTTTTGACATAGCTAGAATATGTGTTATAAGTACACAGATGCCTTGAATGATGAAAAAGTATATTATTAAAAGAAAGTGGTCTTTTAGACATTATGATATAAAACTAATTTTATTTTGATTTTTGTTTCATGGTGAAGTAGTTGTATGTTGATATGCTATTCCTAAATTATTGTGGAAGTCCAAAATGTTGCAGGATAAAACATCTAAACTCAAGGCCTTGGGAAAGAGGTCTCTTTCATCACCAGAAAAGCACAGGAAATATTCTGCTGTCTCAGTCCTGTATCTGTATGACTGCCATAGATAGCTGTGTACTTATGATGCATGTTTTTTGCATGTCTGTATGTTGCATGCACAGACAGAACTTTGTTTATATGAATGAGCAAATAACTTTATTTGAACAAGAAATATCAGCACTCATACCCCAGAATTTTTTTTTATTCAAAAACTAACAACAGTAGTGAACCTCAACTCCTCCTACCTTCCCACCCAGATTATGTACTCTTTGACATTCTGTGTGTGGCTGAGATTTATGATATTTTTCCCAGATGTGTCAGTATGCTGCTTATGACATTGTTGAATAATTGGTGAATGCAGACATCAGCTGGGATTTTAAACAAAGAAAGGAAGTTGTAATTCATTACGTGACAACAGGAGCGGACCTTTAAGGGTTCTTAGCATCTTAAGAACTGAAATGGCATAAAACCCATAGAATGAGTGTTGATTTTTCCTGAAATTTAGTTTGGAATTTTCCCTTATAAAATGGTAGAACCTGTAAATTAATCTTGCTTATGACATAAAGAAAATTTCACCTATGACCATGGATGGTAATATTTTCATTTTCATACATATTTGCCATATCCTGCATTATTAATATAGGTATTATTATTTTCCAAACAATATTTTCACCCATTTTGATTTCGCTCCCAAGTAATTATAATGCATTGCATGCAACACGGGTATCTCATGGTGCACACCTAGTTTTATAAACATACAGCATGACACCTTTTTTATTTTTGCCACCTTCTATGTTTTAATGGATTATAAAGCTTTCTTACATTGCTTCTCTGTTATGAAAATTACTTATGTAGTAATATTTGTTTTTGCTTCTGTATAATTGAAACCTTAAGATTTTATACTCACAGTTTTTTCTAACTAAACTTTGTTGTGTAAATATACAATGTAGTATAATTGATCATGTAAACATACAGTATAGCACCCATATATTCTCAGTTTCACCATTTTAATTTAGCATATCAAATTATGTCAATAATGTCAGTGAAAAATCTGGATGTATATATGCATTGTGAATATTTCCTCCAGCTCGCCATGGCTGTCCATCTCAGATCAGATCAGGTTGAGCAAGTACTCTGCTACTAACCAGTGCCCCCTCATGTTAGGGCCCAGGTATATGACAGTGTTGTGCTTTAAGCTTGCTTTTTACCAGGTTTACTATTTAAGATTTCCTTAAGCAGAATTGCAGCTTATTTTATGAATATATTTTATAAGTTCATCAACCTGAATACTTTGTCGACCTTTGTTGGCAACCTAATCCATGGAAAACAATGGCAGATAATTAACACTGCCTGTGTCTCTTCATGCTTTGTAAGCTATGTATCATGATAAGGTTGGTCTTTGCAGAACAGTCTTAAGACTTTAAGTTGCTGAACATTGCACTTTCATCAGTGTTAATGGCTTGCTCTCTTTTTTATGTATCCTTAATCTGTTCGTACATCAAAGATGAAGACTGTGCAAATGCATTAATAGTTAAAAGTGTGGAAATGTGTAGAAATAGAAACATTAGAGAATTACTTTTCATTCTATAGTGGAATTTTTTTCTGCTTAGACCTAAAGTCTTGTCCTTTATATGCAAAGAAGTTAGGCTGATGATTGAAATTCAGGACTCGCTAAGAAGGAGCAGTTATATCAGATTAATCCTTTATCCAAATTGAAAATATCAAAAGGTAATTTTCATAGCATAGATGGAATTAGGACAGATAGAGCAAAGACTGATGTAAGAATTTTATATGTTGTAAAGACTTATGAAAGACACATAGATGAAAGTCTTTTAGGATGGTAGGATCATATCGAACAAATGGCTGGTGATATTGAAGATATGAAACAGTGCAGTAGAAGTACAAGAAGGGGAGTTGGATTGTGGAAGAAATGGATGTTTCAGATGAATGTGTTATTGGATTGGTTGGGGGATCAGACTCAGTGAGAAGGATTTTTCGGATGGACATGGTACAAATAGAGATACTGGTCTTGATTGACAGATCATCTTTGTGTGTAAAGTGAAAATGAAGAATGTTGAGAATGTGTGTGAGTGATGTTGCATAGTTTTTGCATAACTGATCCACCCCATTGAATTTGAGAATGGACCGATGATAATAGATAAATAGACGAACAGGTTAGTCTCATATACCGCCATCATTAGTTTTAAATGAGCTCATGTATTAGAATTAAGTTTGCCTGCAACATTGCTAATGCCGTTATATCTTTCAGAGATCATTGTTGCTGAAGCTGATTTTATTGTCATTTTTCTTCTTGTTTCTTTCAAGAAACATTGTTGCTTGTACCAAATACTGAACTTAGGAAACAGTGCATCAAATTGAAATTTACATAGAAAGATCACAAACCATGATGTTGATGCCATTTTAGTAAAAAGTCAATGCCATTATTACAGATTTTGTTTCTATATCATTGTTTAAACTGAGATTTTCATATTTGTTCAAGTTTTTTGTACATTTTGAAATGTACTTACAGTGATTATCATCGAAATTTTACGAGTGCCAACACAGCCATTGAGATTGCAGCAGCAGGTCCTGGAGTTCTTCAAGCAGTATGGCTTCTTGCACTTGCACTTGTCTTCAAGGTCAGGCATTTATACTTTTTTAACAGTTCCACTGAATGCTTTTAGAAGTGAAACACAAATATGTTAATATATATATATACATGAGGAAGGAGTAGCATTACTCTTGAAACAAGATTTGTGGGAGTGTGTGATAGAGTGTAAGGAAGTAAATTCCAGATTGATGTGGGTAAAACTGAAAGTT
>JAYMFT010366213.1:0-22248 GCA_038088735.1 Panulirus argus
ATGGCTTGAAACCCCATATCATGATGTGGTGGCGAAATCAAAACTCCATAACCATCCTATACATTATCCAGTGTACCATGAGACACTGAGGAACTATAGTGAAGAAAGTCTACTCAGAAAGAGTCTGTTGAAGACCTCTTGGGTTTGTATCTTAGGGAAACTCATGTTCAGTTCTGGGGGTTAACCTTGCTTGATATTTCTTGATATTTGTCATTGGTGGGGAATATGAAGACAGGCCTTGGAGACCAAGGTTCCAAAGCCCTGGCTAGTGTACTAATCATGCACTTGAGGCATTTTTTCAGAGGGTGTATAACTGTATGAAGTTTTGATGATCACATGAATGGAAGTTGAACTGTGGTGGAGGAAATTACCCAGAGAATAGTTGGAATGTGAAACCCACACGTTTGGGAGTAGTCCTGAGAATTTTAAGAGAGGGCGTAACCAAGATATCATAAGGAGAGGCCCTCTACTTACCTTTCAGTCACCCTATGGTACAGTCCATTTACTTGAGGGTATTTACCAGGGACTGACTGGAAGGTAAGTGTACAGTATTTGACAAATGTAGGAGAGAGACTGACCCCTTGTACTGTAGGAGAGGGAAGGATGCTATGAGATTCTGTGGCAAAAAATATTGTGGTTTGAGAAATGCACAGGCTGAGAAAAATCGGTGTTTACCTGGATCAGGTACAAGAACAGGGACCAGGGGTCGTGGTGTTGACCTTAAATCTTCACTGTTGAAGCCAATTTTTGGTTTAGTCAGGGCATCAGCAGCAACAAAGGGGATGATTCTGTAATTGTAAAAGTATTTATAAGATATTTGAAATATAATGACTTTATTTCATTAAAAATGAATAGAATATTTCTAATCTATATCAGCAGTTGAAGATTGATACATTTATTTCTTATTTGTTTGGGAGCATTGAAAAATTTCCAGACAGTGTAGATGAATTAAGAATATATATTTCCTCATTTGACTATTGGTTTAATTTCTAATTTCAGACAACAGGATTGTTTCATAGGATCTTTAAACAATATAAACAATTGCATTCCTATGTTGCATTTGTGAAATGGATAACTGAGTGATGTAAATAACTACAGGAAGAGTGATGAAGGTAATTATGGCTCTGGAATTGGTACTGGTGAAAGTAATTCTGGAATTATGTAGAGGGCCACAATATACATGCCTATATATTCCTACTTAGGTGGACTTGTTACTTTATCCTTTCTTTTTATTCAAAAACTTTGAGAGTTTTTTGGTTTTAGTTATACTGCATAAAGAAAGTTGTTGAAAATGAAATCATGTTTTTTCAGATAATTGTCATAAAATGAAATGTTAGATAGTCATAGCTGAACAGGCTATGAACTTGTGTTGAAATTAAACCTTTGCTGTCTTCTTGAGATTTATCCTGAAAATGATAAGGGGCATATGTCTCAGTAAATATATTGTTACTGTACTTTCAGAATATGATGCATATTGTAGACAAATTTTTTGAGATATCTTACTTTAGATTTGGAAGGGAGGGTGGTAGTGTTGGCTCTCCATCATTCTCATAATCACTGTTGAAATCGAAGTTAGGTTGGATGCCTTCACTTCGGATACCTTGGAATCCACTTTCAATGATGGGATCAGATGGCAGATCCTGTGGCTTTTCTGGTTGTTCAGGAACTGGAGCAGGCTGGTTGTTAACAGGACTTGGCCTATTGAAAGGAACAGCAGGGCGAGTGTGGATTGGATCAGGTAGGTTGATTAGTGTGATGGGCTGGTTGTGAATTGGTTTTGGTTGATTGTGTACTGGACTAGGCTGAATATTGGTAGGAATGATTGGGCTAGGGGCTGGATCAGTTTGGCTGGTTGGGGCTGCAAAATGTAATGGTTTGGTAGTGGATACTGTGAGATCCTGTTGTTCTTGTGTAGACCCAGAAGTTGAGGGTTGTGTTGTAACTTCCTTATCTATGGGGGTTGGTGCAGGAGTAAAGCGAAATCTTGGTGGGATGAACTCGGGTCTAGAGTCTGGTCTTGGGCGTGGTCTGAAAGGCAAGCGTGGAGGTAATCTTTCAGGTCGATTAGATGGTCTTTCTTGTCTAGTGAGTAGTGTATCTGGTTGAGTGGCTGGTCTTTCTGTTCGAGTAAGAGGTCTTTCTGGTTGACTGAATGGTCTTTCTGGTTGACTAGATGGCCTTTCTGGTTGACTGGATGGTCTCTCTAGTCGAGTGGTTGGTCTCTCTAGTCGAGTGGGTGGTCTCTCTAGTCGAGTGGGTGGTCTCTCTAATCGAGTGGATGGTCTCTCTGGTCGAGTGTATGGTCTTTCTGGTCGAATGAGTGGTCTTTCTGGTCGAGTGGATGGTCTTTCTAATCGAGTAGGAGGTCTTTCTGGTCTTGTCAAAATATTGAGAAAAGTTCCTAGTAGAGATGGACGGGAAACTTCAGGAGCAGCCTCAATTTCAGGTTCCTTGTGTTCTGGTTCCAGTTCTATAGGGATAACTTCACCAACACCAACAGGACCAGATTGTGCCTGGTCAGTAGCTAAGACAGATGTGCCTACAGTAATATCATAAGATGGCAAGTCAGTCTCAATGTTAGTAACTACAATATCTGTGTCGTCAGTGTCTGCAGTGTCCTCAGTTGGAGATATTTCTGATACAGAAGGTAATGTGGATGAAGGGTTTTTTGTAGGCTCTGCAGTTGCAGTCACAGATGCTTGTGTTGTAGTGGATGTGTTATCTTGTGGTGTGATGGTACTTTCTGGGAAAATAAAAGAAGAAAGTAATGTTGTTAATTCTTCTGATATTGTTGCAGACTTATTCAGTGAGTCCATATTTTTGATAGGCTCTTCACTGACTTCAAACTCATCAACTGGATCATCCTCCGTCAGCATGGTAGTGTCTTCAGGAGGGATGTTGGTAACAGCAGTTTCTTCTTCTTCCTCCTTCTCAGTTGCTGTCTCTGTAACATTTTCTGTTTCATTTTTATCCTTTGTTTGGCGATCAGTCCTCACTCTGTTGTTAAATATAAGTATTGGACCAAATGCCATGGTATCATCAAGGCTGCCCTTGACATTAACACCAGTGCCAACTTCAACATGCTTGTCCCAGTTGAAAATAGGGGGATTATGACGTGGGGGAATGGTACTTAGCTTCTTCATATTTTGTATCAGGAATGCTTCACCAACATGGCCAACTCCAATAACCTAGAACGAAAATATTGATAAGGAAATAGTATGTGTTTAGAGTTGATTTACTTCCATATCTTCAATAAATTTCGATGAATCTTGTAATAGTACAAATTGAATAAATACAATGTCATTTTGTAATAGTCATTTAAATGGATATTGTTATTGAAACTAATGCTTACTGTATATGTGCTTTGTAGTGATTTAATCTATAGTTATACTTTAATTTCATAGAGAAATTAGGCGTGGTATTCCATGCATTAGTGGCAGCAGATCGACATTGAAGGTGAAAAGCAGTTATTTTTGTTAGGATGCAAAAGGTAATGAAGGAAGAACAGATTTGGGTATGCTGTAGTCATCAGGTTATCTTCAAAACTGCTTACATATAAGGTATTTTGAAATGCAGTTGAATAGAGTCTTGGGACTGATTTTCTTTGCTGAACACAATATATGATGCCTTTGTAGTGGAGTCAGTTTTGCAGTAGAAGTCTGTGCTTGTCGTAGAATTGTTCCTGTCAGTCTTGTGAGCTCTTAGTCTTTGGTGATGACAAATGCAGTTTGGTAGATGTGTACATCTACCTTATGATGCTCCTTCTATTGGTCTCTTGCTTGAAGTACTTGTATGAAGTCTCATTGTCATTGCTTGTTTAAAGTGACTTGTATAACTGTTTTATGGGCTTGGAACTTTATACCTGACTGTAGTTTGTGTATATTGAGTGTCTAAGTTGTCTTTGTCATACTTTAATCCAAGTGATAATTTGTTGAAGCAGTGAGATTCATACATAGTGGACAAGGATTCAGGTGAAGGTTAGTCTACAGTTAATAAAACGAATGTAAACCTTAGATTTCAGCAAAATGTATGAAAACATTTTAAAAAAACATTTACAAACATCATTATTGCCTTTATCACTCATGAAGGATTTCACCATATGTTGTATGACTGGTGAAATATTATATTCATTTATAGATTTATATATCTTCATATATGAATTTATTTATTTTGTTGTGACAGGTTTAATAGCTAGGACTTGTACTTGGAAAAAATGTGTGAATGATGCATTCAAGGTGACATCTGAAATAGAATTACTAATGTTTCCCATTTGTTGAACAGTTTGCTTTTCTTCAGAACTAGCTGTAACATTCAGTATGAAATACACAGTACTAGAAAATAAAGTTGTTTTGCTTCAAGTTCAAATTTTATAGATTACTGATCAGTAAATCCTTTCCAAGACAGATACTCTGTAGGTTTTCTGGCACTTTGCAAATTATTTTTATCATACTGAATTGATACAGGAAATACATTAGTATTCCTACATAACTTGAATTTGGTAAAGCTTTACACTTCTTACACCATTGATCAGTGAAAGGAAGATGACCGTTCTCAGTGATGGAAATGAATACTTATTTGGAGGTGCATTTGAAAACACTGGTATGGGAAAGCCATAGAATAATATAAGCACCTGACATCAAATGGGTATCCTTTTTATGTGACAAAGGATATACTCATGGACAGTAGGCCTCCATGAGGCTAGACTTTGTTAAAAAAAAAGGAAGAGAGAGGATGAGAAAAAGTGTGAAAGAGGAAAAAAAAGATGGATGTATTGAGCATTTTAGAAAAAGACTTCAAATATAGCATGGTAAATTAGTTTTAATGAGAATGAGAGACCAGTGCCCTTGATACAGAGGTAAACACACTTAAGTAAGTATGAGAGTGCTCTCTGGGTGGTATCTTCCAACAATTTTGTACTTGATGCAACATTAGTGAATACATTTCAGCTCTCTTATTTTCCATTCTAAATGTTTATGTTAGATATAGTTAGATATTGAGGTGTCATAACACACTGCATAGTGAACTGAAAAATTATTGTTTTATATTTTGGTGTGTAAAAAGCTGTATTTATTAGGAGAAATATACAATCGCAGAAGCATTTGGGTCAGAGTGCACTCACAGTGGCTTGTCAATGCTGTATCCTTTAAACTAAAACCTGTTTTTGTCTGGTGCTGTGATATCATATTATGTTATTAATAAGCTATTGTTTCAACTACACTTCCAGGTCGACACACATCCATCACTGGAAAGAGTTTAATGAACAAAAGATTATTTTTTAAGTTCTTTACTGGTGTATGGAAGGTAAAGTTTGACTCTATTAGTTTTGTTTTATTTATGTTTGATGTAGAGCATTTATAACATACAATACTCCAAATTCAAAATTAGCCAAGTTTGGTTTTAAGATGATTTAATGTGCGTAATTTATGTGCTTGGGATTAGGATATAAATCTAGTATTATTTTTATCTATTGATACTGTTTTAGCAAACATCAATGAATACTGAGTTGTAATACATTGTTTGTTTCACTATTAAGTAATGATAATGTTTTGGGATTAATTTAGAATTTTGGCACCCATCAGATGCACTAACATGATTTAATATCCATATAAACATTTGATATTATAATTTGAATATTATAGTTCCTTTAATAAGTCTGAATAATTTTCTTATTTATTATAGGTAAAGAATAGAGGTTATTTATTCTGCTCAAAGAACAAGAGAAGCTTGGGATTCATGCTGGGAATCTGTTAATTATTGGCCTTGAACTGCCACTTTAGTCCTCCCAGTCATGCAGTGATGGCTTAGCAAGTGAGGTTGTGGGCATTCATTTAAACCAGTGGCAACCAGATGTAACATATTTAGTTGACAGACACTTGGATTTTTTTCTGTGTGCAATGCTTACTCTATTTTATCCTACAAAAGTTATATTTACCCTAGAACAGTTTTATTACATCTGACTGTCACTTTATCAAATGAATAGCACTTATACTGTTTATTGAAACTACCTCAGGCAGTGATTCAACCTTCCGTTCTGTAGTGGTAATAACAGGTGCAGCTCTGGATGTTGTGGTTGAAGCCCTGGGTTTTACGGTGGTGATAACTGAAGGCTTCGGTGTTGTGGTAGTGGCAGAATACCTGTATTTTGGCAATGTGGATGTACTGTATTTAGACGCTGTTCTAGTTTTGGTACTACCTTTGATTTTTAATTCATCTGTAATGGATGTGGTAGGCTCATCTATTGTAGGGCTTGGGAGAATAATGGGTCTGTGGGATTGTGTTGTCATTTTGGATGAAATTGAAAGGATATCAGGAAGTTTAGATGTGACAGGTGTTGCTGAGGTGGTTGGAGTGTGTGTAGACATTGTAGATGTGGTCTTGGCTATGTTGCCGGCATGTTTGTTGATACGGCCACGGTTTCTGAGGCGGTAACTAAGGCTCTGTGCCTCAGATCGAGTTTGGCTGTTTTGATTCTCTCGAAATATTCTTGTGGGCTTTGGTTGCCGAGAAGAAAAGCGGGATTGTTGGCGGAGCTTAACAATTTCTGCAAGTGATGGACGTGCCATTGGGCGTAATGTTGGAGGAGGTTTTTGATATGGTGGAGGGATTTCTTCAGTTGTTGCTGTATCTTCATCTTCTATGTCTTCCGTTGTTGCTTCCTCATTTGGAGCTGCTACTGTTACAGGAACTTCTATTGTGGCAGCTTCATTTAGAATGGGTTGTGGAAGTTCAACTCCTAGTGAAGCAATATCTGGAGGAGCTACTGGAGACTGCACAGTAGCAATGGAAAATAGTTATTCAGAAGACTTGTTCTATAAGGAAGTACATACCTAATTATTGCTGCAATAATATAGATTGAATACTAATTATCTGAAAAAAACTTGGGTTAGTTTTCATGTTAGTGTTATCAGTGTTATCTAAAAAAGATTCCTTATACTAGATTGGATTGTGCAGTATCTTCAGGCACCAATATAGTACCTTGAGTTGGCTTCAGTTTTCAATGAGTGCACTGTTACAGAAGAATGGGTCTTTCTCTTGTATTTGTGAGGCCTTTCTTGGGCCACATTCAGACTACACCAGCACCTCATTATTTTTCTTGGATAAAAAGAGAAAAGAAAAATCCTGACTTTTACTTCCCCATTTCTGTATTATTAATCAGTATGCACTTGAACGATATAGTTCTTGTTATGACCAAAGTGTCAGGCAAAACTGTATAAGTATCCTTACTGTTGTTGCAAGAAATTGTTTTTATAATGAGATAATAATTTCTAACAAGGATATATCTGCACTTTCATTAGGGTTTATATAATATCTTCAGTCCAGTGTAAGAAGAATGTCTTTCCTCCCTCTAATATGTTCTGTAAAAGGTATTGCAGTTTTAATTCTGAGTGTATGAGAAGCTTTGTTTTTTGTGCTATTTACCAAAGCAAAAATATATATGTTATGTCTTGTCATGTGCTCTTGAGAGGATCTCTTCCCCTACTTACCCTGTCATTTCCTGTGTCAGTTATTGTAGCCTCACCCCCAGGACTCATACGGGCCATACCTTGCCTTTCTGGAAGAATACTCTTTTGGTTTCCTGCTTTAGCCTGTGATGAGTTAAAATCAAAGATTAATACAGATGCAGTTAAAGTTCAGCAGCAAGATGAATGTTTCATTTTTTTATGGGATGCAATTATGTTGATAGAATTTAAGACTCTGATAGTGTTGTAATAAGTTCTGCAATGAAAATAAATACAAAAGGTTAGAAAACATTGAATTACATGAATATACTGCTGTTGTTTTGGTGATAGTACATGGATTAGTTGGACTCAGTAATGATACAGTTTGTATATTTGATTCAAGTGAGTGATATTTAACAGTTCAGATATTTATTTTTTTTCAAAAAAGAATACATATTCTTTATTTTATGGGAACATATATATGCACTTTTTTCAAAAGTAGTTTTTCATGAGGGTAAAGGGCTCTTACCTTTAAGAGGAGGGCAATTTGGTCTGGGGTAACCTCACCACCTGTTTCAGAACGTGTCATATTTTAGAAATAATGCCAACAGAGGAGATACCATAAAGCAATATTCAGAATGGACTTTTACCATTAGGTCAAGAGCATTCATTTAGTTTTTCCACTCTCACAGATAATACTTACCACAGTCATACATGACTGGGCAGCAATAGCCTTCTTGCATGATAGGAGTGCAGCCATCTATAGGGTCAGCACAGGCCAGTTTTCTACAAGTTACTTTTCCTTGAAGACAGAAGCATGTCTGGCAGGCTGTTCCGACACCCTCCACCTGCGACCCCTCTTGATAGATTTTGCCCTCCACTTCACACTCTGTCAGGGTTATAATATATAGTATTCCTTAGCTAAAGATAACAAATTATAACTGTGTTAAAGAAAGGGAATAATCAGTTGTAAGAAATATAAGAGGGTATGTGTGAGAAATGTATGAGAGTACGAACACAAGGAGAGAATGACTTTTAATACCCAGCAAATGAAGTATGCAAAGTGAGAAAGAAGGAAAAGACTGTGGTAAAATAAGTAAATCTAATGAATTGCTTTGATCCAGAATGAAGTATATCACTGAAAATTGAGGAGGGACTTTGAAGGAAAGAGATAAAATGAATAGAAGATATAAGCAACTGAAACAGAAAATGAAAAGGGATAATGAGATATTGGAGGGAAAGTTGATTAATTTAAGCTTGAATATGCATAAAATAAATAAAATTGTGATAAAAAAGGAAATAGAAGGGTAATGACAGGACCAAAGAAAAGAAGCTTGGAATAGGAAATTGTTAACAGGGTTATGCAATTTCAGAAATAGTTAGAAGATAGTATTTTTTGAAGGTACTGAATACCTGGGATGTGAATGATAGTGAAATGTCCAACTTTAGTTTTTTAAATGGTAAAAAATTTTATTTTGGGATTAATGTTTAAGGAACACAAAGAGTTAGGTAGCTGAGAATCATACAAATTAAATATTGTTAGGCTTCAGGAAGGAAACCTGAGCAAAAATATGATGAATAGATATTTAGTGCTTTTATCTTCATACCAAGAACCCTACACAGTCATATACAGACAATATGAATCACTGGGGATTTAGCTGGGTCTTTAATTAAACTGGAAATCATGGGATAAACCAGGAGTAAACATTGTAAAAAAATATCAGACTGAAATTCAGCTCTTATCACTGCCTATAATCAATGCAAGCACATTGTCAATGAGGAAAAGCATTCCCTTATTCAAAGGAAGTACAATAACCTCTCCTCGTTTTCCCCTGATAGGTCTTACTGGTCTTTAGCTGATGGTATCACTAACAATTTCTGTCGCTTAGCTTTCCTTCACTTTTCCATTCTGATGGTACTGCTGTTATCTCTTCTGTAAACAAAGCAGCCCTATGGCTCTTTCACCCCTTGATGCTCCTCTTACTATACTATGCTCCTTCCTATAATCTCTTCAAACTGTCCAAATAGTGCTTCTCTCTCTGGACACAAGTAAGGCTCATGGTCCTGATGCCATCCATCCTTGTGTAATGAAAGAGTGTGCCTCTGATCTTGCACTTGTGCTAGACCATCTGTTCCATGTATTTTTAAAAACCAGAACTTTTCCTTCTTTGAAGCATGCAGTAGTACATGCCATCCCTAAGAAGGGTGACTGTTCTAACCGCACTAACTTTCATTCTGTTGCTTTGACCTCAACCTTTTCCAAAGTCTTTGAATCCTTCTTCAACTCCTGTTATATCACACAGTCTTCTCTCTGATCACCAGCATGGCTTCTGTAAGATGAGATCCACTGGTGATATTCTTAACTATCTTAGTAATGTCTGATCATCATCCCTGAAATATTTTGGAGGAATCTTAAATAGTTGCCCTTGATATATCCAAAGGATATTTCAGTGGGGTAAACAAAATCTAGTTTAGTTTAATGCCTCCAAGACCCAGTTTCTGCTCATCTACTTTACAGAAAATTCCTCACAACTTTCTTCTCTCTTTTGACCAGTTTTGTAATTCTACCTTTGGACTTGATGAACATACCTGGTATTACTTTAACATCCACTCTTATCTTGGAAACCCCACATTATGGAATAGCTAAGTCTGCCTCGTAAGAAACTATGAGTCCTGTTTAGATGTTGCTCCATTAATACAAAGGATTGATCTGTCCTTCCATGGGGTACTGCTCTCACATCAGTATCCTTAATTGACAGAGTTGAGTCAAAACCAGTCCAATTTATAAACTTGATCCTCTTGCCCTATGCTGCAATGTTGGTCCACTTTATATATATTTTTTTATTTTTGGTCCCAAGAGCTGGCTTCTTGTATGCCCCCACAACTATCTATCTGTCTATCTATCTATATCTCTGATGCCTGTTCCGTTTGGAACTCCCTCAAACAGGTGGCCATGGCAATAGAGTCTCCATAACTAGTGAACTCCTGTGCCACTTCTTAGCTTTTAGTGCCTCACTCTTAACAGGCCTCTGGCAAGGGGCAACTCTAGCACAGTGTTTGCTGAGGCTCCTACCTAGTGTTCTTAGTGACTACTTCTATCTAATGCTCTTTCTAATTACAGCTACCTAAAATTTGTACCTAATGCTTCTGCCTAAATGTTCCTACCTACTACTTCTATCTACTGCTCCTACCATTTTGCCAAAAGGCAAGGCTAGCACATAGTGCTCCACTGCAGGAAAATCTGAGTTATGAAGAATGAGCTGTGTGAGTTAAATGTTGTCAAGTGTTATGTATGACAAGGAGATAATGTATGTTTGTGGACAGAATGCTAGTAGTCCATGTGTTAGTGAGGTAGAAAGAAAAGACAGCTACCTGAGTCAGAGGAGTGCAACTTGACAACCACTGAAGAGCTGGCTCACTAAGCAGGTGCCACCAACCCTGCTGATACTCATGAGGTAGTACTGGTAAAATACCTCCCTGGTCATTGGCTGCCTACCAACTACTACCTACCCCACAACTAGCTAGGGCATGCAGTACTTGGCAAATTGCTTTATTACATGATTACTTTGTGACAGTTGGCAACCCAGGGGTAGGCCATTTTGACAACTGTTTCTTTATCTAAGCTTCAGAGCTTTGGAACTCTCTACCCTCTCATGTCTTTCTTGATAACTATGATGGCGCTTTTTAAAAGACAGATTTTTTATTTCCTACAAAATTCTTAAATACTTTTCCTTGTCTCTTCTTTTTCCTTTTCATTAACCTGTATATTTCAATTAAGGCCTGACCTTGATGTGGACTTTAGTCCATGACTGGAGCCTCCATCTTAAATTTTTTTTTTTTCATATGCTACTTCACCATTCACTATATTGCTGCATGTATTTATTGTTTTTTCTGTCTATACTTTTCACTTTCATTCCAAATATTTAACAACAATCATTGTTTCATATTAGGGATGATTGTATTTAAATTTGGCAAGCATGCTTTTTTTTATTTAAACTGTAACCCCTAAGATTACATCGTCTTGCATGAGTGTATTGTACTCCTCCCAATCGCTGGTACTCCTTCCAGGCAGGTATCTCTGTACACATACCTTTTCACTCTCATTAGCAATTTGAATTTCTCATTCCACTACCTCCTACTTTTTCTCATATTTCCCCATCCCACCTCCTTAATGCCACACACTTCACCTGCATATTTAAGCAATGCTTCCCTAATATCCTTCTACGCAACTTAGTTTGTTCCAACAATCTTTCCTCACACCTTGTGTCTTGTATCCTTGTTCACCATTGAGGCCTTTATCAGCACATAACTCGAGCCCAGTCTTCTAACAGAAAATTAAATCAAGATAAAAACTGAATCAAACACCCTTTTAAATGTATATTAATCCAGATATTATCTAAGTGGACAAGGCTCATGATGGATAAAATCTGATCACTTCATCTTTTGAGAAATAAAGGAGAGATATGCCCAGAGGGAGGAAGGACCTCGGAAAAAAAAAGAGACAAACATAAGTTTCTTCCAGCCTTAACTTAGGGGGACATGGGATGGAGAAGACAGTTCTAGATTTCAGGCTGCTGAAATTCGCAATACAAAGGGTGTTTGTGGAGATAGATGGAATAGGGTAAGAGATTGAAGGGTTCAGATGTGGGATGTCAGAAAGCGAGAGAATGTATGAGTGAGACAAGGAAATATATTTAGTGTAAGACAGTTGGTATCGTGGGAAGAGAAAGTGAGGAGAGAGTTTAATAGGTAGAGGACCCAGAGAGGTGTAAGGAGGTTGGGGTATGCTAAGGAGGCGTGTTGAAGTTGGGTAGCTTCGAGATTTTTGTGTCGTGTCCGCCGCCATCCCTCTGGCGAGAGATTCTAGGGGGTTAAAAGGCATCAGACAATGCACCTTTTACATATCTTTGGCAGGTTTATTGTAAGCTTCTTCAAATGGGAATTTATAGAAACTCACTGTCCGAAATAACTGAAGCTTAGTGGGAGGAATACCTTCAGGAAGAAGGTCGAAACATTGTGTCAAGAAGCAGCGTGTGGCATAGTCTGACTTAAAGGAAGCAAAAGAAAGGGGAGGAAGTTGGCACAGCGTTGATGTAAAAGTTACACTAAATCACAAAACTAATTCACAACCCAGGTTCATGCATATGATATGGATGATGTGTTTTACGTCGTGTCCCTTGGTGTTTGAAACTTCAAAAATAAAAAAAGATTAAGCCAAGATTGGGTAGTGTTGCGTGAGATCATAATACTTGCGGATTCTGTGCAATCCTAGCTGACTTTGTCATGGTAGTACAAACTTCCAGTGTGAGTGCATCATCAGGGAAATTCCTCGTAAAATCAGACCGGTTTGAGATAATAAATTGTTTGTTTACATCTGTTGATAACTAGATGTACAATATGAGTAATGATTGTAGAGCGATTACATTGCGAGTGCATTTTTCATTATAGTAACCATGTTATTGATGGAAACATGCGTTATCAATTGCATTTGGAAGGAGAGTGGTTCAGCATAAGCCACTGTGTACAGTATGCTAACCTCCATGCGTCTTGCACAGTTTTCCCTATAACTGCTGGAAAGAACATGATCAAACTTATGAGAGTTTAGTTTAGAATGGGAGCATGGAGGTATGTAGTACAGAATGTATTTGCTTCACTGGTTTAAAATAGAGCAACACCATCATCTGGTAAAACATGACTCTGATATTGTTCGAATCTGTGGCTGGGTCGTCACCATAGTGACTTGAAGGTTTTATGCTCGATTTTTTTTTTTTTTTTGCCTTCTATACAATTTTTACCGGGAATGGAACAAACCATAAACGATATTTTGCCAATGTGCTTACTAGTTGTGTGTTTTTCACTCGTGTTGTCTCATAACTTTGTATATAAGTATTATGTGTTTATTCCTGTTTAGGTATGCCCAACGCACACGGTCTAGGAGGAAGCAAAATTATTCTTATTAAACGTTGGTAACACGATGACGTGATGGAGATAGCATTACTGACGGAGAATTGAGGGTTACCTTTATATCTTTAGTAATGGTAATTTTGTTTCATGGAACTACCTGTGGGTAAGCATTATCTGTGCACTACAGGTTTATAGTTCATTGTCCCATCATTTTCAATGGCTGTGTGTGTATATATAGAGACAATAGAACCCGCCCCCCCCTCATCATGGACACGTTTTTTAGGTGATTTTTTTTTTCGCGATGTATTTGATAGGCCATGTCCTTTGGGATGTGTGCTATGTTGGGTAGTATTGGATGTTGCAAGTGAGTAGCGAGTGAAGGACATCTAGAATTACAGCAGGAAATATCTCGTGAGGGTCTATGACCATGACTGGAGCTTCTGACATAAAAAGGTCACTGTAAGTTTTTTTTGGGGGGGATAATGTAACAGACGGCACGTTTTGACATTTCATCACATGATTTTACACTAGATTCATTAGCTGTAATAAAATATTGTATATATATTATTCAGGGTGAGGTTTTGAAATATAATTTGTTTTGAATCATGTTTGAATATTCTATACAATTTTCTTATGAATTTTATGAAAATTTTTCAGTAATTTTAGGTTATTGTTATGTAATATAGATTACGTGCCTTGTCGGTCGCTATAAAGAGCATGTTTGCACACTGATGAGGCCTCTCTCCCCTGTTCTTGTACTTTATATATGCTCCTTTTCCTCCTTAGGTATAAGAGAGGTTGAAGGGTGACGGAGTGAAACCCCCCATTAATCTGAGAACAGGTCGTGGCATCTCTGGATCTGCTGTTAGCGAAGGCCCTAGACTAAACTGGAGCTGCACACTGCACAACACATGCAGGTAACTGGCATAGGCCTATATAAGAATTTCAGATTAACAAGTTTCCCAATGTTAACTAATAAGAAGGACGAGTGTTGACACCAGAATGAACAGGATTTACTAGACACTGGCAAACGGTACAAAAAGATCAACGGTCACTGGTCTCAAGATGTCTAGAGTTCATAGGAGGCTCAGAATTGCTTAATTGAATAGATTGACTCATAATAGGCAGTACGTTGATCTCTCATTAACTTCCTTGCCTGCTGCATTCCCAGGTTGGTCAGCATAATTTAGAACTGTACGTTGAGCATCAGTGGCAAATGTGGGTTTGTATAAGCAGGAGGAATCTTTTTAAACTTCAGATCACTTCCAGCTATCTTGCTACCATCTCTACGAGACTGTCCTGTTCTTTCACTTGTCAGCGTCTTTTAGCTGTAAAAATTTGACAGTATACCAAAACAGTATTTAGACGCAAGCCTTTGATTGTGAAAGTTATAGAAGTAGTGACACACACACACACACACACACACACACACAGGTGCTGAGAAGAGCAACAAAGATAGTTCTAGAATTGAAGGAGCTGAGTTGCAGTTGAAGGGTAGAGGTCATAAACTTACCATGAAAGAGAGGAAAAGTTAGGCGTAACATGATCACAACCTTTAAGTTTTTAAACGCGTTTGATGATGTCGACAGTTAGAATAGTTTGGAGACATGCAATAAATGAATTAGATAAAATGTAAAAGAGGACCTACATACTGTAAGAATAGTAGTTGGATAGAATACACTAAGTGATGAAATCGTGAATGCTTACAATGTCCATAACTTTAAGAAATATGATATATGAAGTTCAAGAGATGGGGCCCAAAGAGAGTAGGCAATTTGTAATTAATCACACGTCTACGGACGCATCTGCTTAAGGCCGGCTACTTTTTTTGTTCGTATATACAGGGTATGGATCTGATGTAAACAGACATCTGTGGAAGGCATTATTTCAGAGCCGGGGTTCACAACTCTGCAGGGAGGCAAAGGGCAGGGACATCCACTTCCCGAGGGTAGATATAACTGTGAATTTCAAACTAGCAATGGCATTTTTTTTTTCGTCGGTCAGTTTATAGACATTAATATTCCATTGTGCAACAAAAGTTCCAGATATATTTAATTGATAGCAAGTGATTTATTTTTGTGATTTTATGGTTACTTTTCCAGAAAATGTTGTTGCTGGACTGATTTTCAAAATCCAAGCCTATATGTTCATGAAGTTGTGCTTGCAAATTAGATTTTTATCCACAGTCCTCCAGTATCCTTGGTGGATCTCTTCATCGTTATGCACACATACCTATATTTAGCATTACAATGTTACTACGAAAATGTTGAGTACTTGTGAATGGACAAGGAAGTACATTCCCCTGCATCTCGGGTCATTTTTTCTATTCATATCTTTAACATTGCGATCTCGACTCCAGCCTTCACTGTGAACGCCATCTGTCTGTCAACGTCTTCCCTTGATATTCTTTTCTCAGAAACCGAACTGTCCACGGCTGTTGCTCCTTTACATGGTCGTTTCCACTTCAGTTGTGAAGTGAACCGCTCTTCGTAAGATGAAATGGTAAACAAACAGTGGACATAGCATGAAGTTAAGTATGAAAATTGGAAAATAAGTAAAAAATTACTTTTATAGGAATAGTAGTAGATAAATTAAATAAACTGGGTAAAGAAACTGTGGATGCTAACAACATCCAGAAGTTTAAAAGGTCGTGTGATAATAAAGTTGAAGGAATGTGTCTCCATGGGTACAAAAACTTCCCCCTTATATGTAAATAAGTAATTATATTTTTTTCTTTTTTCGTGTTGAAGGCTTCAGTCACGGACTAAAGTCCATATCAAGGCCGGGCCTTAATACTGACGTCAAAGAAAACGTAGGAACTCATATTTGGTCTGTGATAGCACGCAGTTGTATATACATACGGTCATTAATCCAAAGCTGCAAGCATAAATACAAGGAGATATAGTTGCATATACTTGTATACAGCTTCATACATCGGCATATTTGCCTTCTTGTAAAACATACTTGCAGGAATGGTCATTGCGATTTCATGTTTGTCGTAATGTGCTTTCATTTTTTCGTTAACAAATAAGGAACTTATCGACAAATCTTGGTGGTGGCTTTTAGTATCCTGCTATCAATAACAAATATTTGAATTGTTTTGTGTGGATGACAAAGGCTGCTGCCCCTGCAAGCGTCAGGTGAGGCTACGCTAATTTTCCTGAGTTCCACTCGTACGATCATTGTGGCTTTCTGTTCTATCATGAAACTGTTAGGTTACGGAGTTAAATTTGGGTTTGATGAGATGGACAGGCTTGGCATGGTCAGATGGTTTGGTTAGATCATATGATTTAGGTTAAGAACGTAAATTGGCTTGGGTAGTTTGGTTTGGTTTGTGGTCAGGTTAAGGACGGCTGTTAGATCATGAAAGATGTTTCTTGTCTCCTCCCTTCACGTTTCATTCCATTAGACACTGGAATCTGCTGTTTATCATTATTTTCATATTCGCAGAATATCTTTACATCTTGGTTTTTGCTCCCGAGAGCTGGCTGCTTGTGTGTCCACAAGCTAGCTAGATCACGCAATACTCGGCAAGCTGCAGCGTCACATGATTATTGTGTGGCCATCGGCAACTCAAGGGTGTGCCGTTTTGGTAAATGCTTCTTTCCCTACACGTCGGAGCCTTGGAACTCTCTACCCTCTCATGTCCTTCCCAATAACTATGACCTGGCCCATTTAAGAAGACAGGTTTTTCACTTTTTCAAAAATTCGGAAATACTTTCCCTTGTCTTTTGTTTTTCCGTTTCATAATTCTCTCTATATTTCATTTCAGGCCCGGCCTTGATGTGGACTTTTGTCCCTGACTGGAGCCTTCTACATAAAAAAAAGTAAGGGTCGCGGGTGTAGATGACAATACGTAGAAACAGGAATGGTTTTAATTCATTGGGCAGCACATGGAGGGCCGATAGCGTTACACCATTCAATTGTTGACGGACGTGACCTGCTCCACATTACCCACGGTCCGGTGAATGAGTTAAAGGATTCGGTGCAAAACACATGCCGAGAAGAAAAATAAAAAACTGCCCGGTGTAAAAACTGCCAGTGTATCTTGTTATTAGTCTAACCCAGTTTTAACCCTATTGAAATGCCTTCTCTCGGGTGTTCTCATTAATTATGGGGGATAGTGAAAAAGTTTTGTAAGCGTGGTATGAAATGATCTGGCTGGCTTGTTTCTTTTTATATATACATTGAAGATGAACCTTTGGACAGTAGTTAGGGTTAATTTCTTGTTGTTTCAGGGGTGAAAAGTTTAAAGTTTGGTGTGTAAGAAAATTTTGGATATTCACAGACTTAAGCACCAGTGTTGTAAGTCCCTTCATATGCCACGGTATCAAGATTGGTTAGGGAACTCAAGCGCGGTTGTGAGTCTTTAGGACGACAGCTGACCGAAAGACGGCTTGCGGATGCTACTGATGATGCAACTGTGGACTCAGTCGAAAACTTTTTAAGGTCAACGGTGTATTAAAACTGATGAAATTAGCATTAAGTTGGCACTTCGCATGGGAAGTCTTATGACCATCAGCTGTAAGCAGATGGCTATTTCTAAGGTTTCATTTTAAGGGCCTCCCAGAAAAAGCGCTCCGGAATCCGGATCGACACTATAGAGCTGCCTTAAGTCGCCGTGTGTTTGAACTATATGAAGCCTATGTAGCCACCTCTCTTTCCCGTCTGATTTCATGGCTTGAGACGTAGGAGCATCGCTGGGACGCCGAGTCCGTGTTAGAATCCAAACAATAGAAACACAGGACCTCGATTAGAAAGAAGTTCCAAAAAGAATTGTCAATCACTAAGATCATGGCCTCGATTTTTTGAGATACCAGAGGGATTTTAGTGAGTGATTATATCACGCGTAAAGCATCGATGGCAGGTTATTATTATATGGCCTGATTCGTATGTGGTGCAGTGCCATCAAGTAGCAACAACGGGAAAGTTGACCAAAGGTGTGCTCATGTTTCCTAATAATGCGTCGGTCTACAACGCCCGTATTGCGTAACGTGCTGCTCGTGCCTGTGGTTTCGAGTACTTGGCCACCCTCTTTAAAACCCAGCCCTGGCCTTAAGTGACCATTATCTATCTCGAAACTTTGAAGTTCCACCTCCGTGGTCGACGCTTTGTGGATGATGAGTTTACTGAGACTACTGAGCTTGGTTTGTTCAGCTGTTGGAAGATTTCTTTACCACAAGCGTGACCAGTTTGAAGGACAGAATGGATAAAGTGCATTGAGGTTAATGAATGTTATATATATGCGTCCTGTGGCATCCACTGCTGAGTATCGTCTTGCCGAAGTAGAAGCTTATATGTTACGACTAGTGCTCCGTATCTCCTTTGGGATCTCCTATGGGAATCCCGTACCTACGATGGATTATGTCGAGATGTCTCCTAGTTTGCTACCATGTCCCCGGTATATGCCGGGAGATCAGGGACTATAGTAAATCTTCGCTTTACACTTATTAACCCGTATATTTATTAGCTAGGTAATCCGTTTACATCTTTTTATTGAAAATGAATTTTTAAGTACATGAATACTTCATGTGTCCTCGTTTTATAGGATGATTCAGATATTTCACTCATTTTTTTTTGTTAATAGCAAGAGTATTAGGAACACTCTTAAAGCCTATGCTTTTAATATTATCTGAAATTAGGCCTTAATTCACACACACACACACACACACACACAAATGTAATTTTTGGATATTTGGCACTTCAGAATCAGCTCTGACCCCTAAAAGGAAAAAAATGAAATTGTAGCTAAGTATTGTTTAGTAGGTTGTTGGTATGTGGTATGCGTTGTTACCTAACACCTGTGTTAGTGGTTTGCCATGTAGAACTGGTTGTGAACAAGGTCAGCTGGGTAAAGAACCAGATGTAGTGGTTACGTGATCATATAAGGTGTGTAGTTAACCAAGGGTACTGGGCATTATACCATTTAAAGTAATTAATACATCTTATCACAGGTTGTTAATATGAGTTGTACATTAAGGAACAGGCCATGGTCGGTCAAGCGAGTAGAGCGAGTAGTTTCTCGCAGACACGAGTTAATCAGTTTGAATAACCATTGTACTGTACAAGAGGCATCAGTTTTGTACATCAAGTAAATGTTCTTACAGCATGTACAGTGCTGAACCATGAATAGGGGCAGTTTGCTGTGTACGATAAACATTTAGCCTTATATTGTGGGTAGCTAATCATGTTTGGTGAAAACTGAGTGGTTGAGGCACTTTGTACTTACCGGGTTGTTTTGTCTTGAGGAAGTATGGTTAGTAAGCTAACCATAAATTATGTACTTAAGAGTTTAGTGGTAATGGTCAGCGTGAGGGCTCATTAGTCTGATGTAATATCTTAATTACCGCAGCGTTCATTTTGTCGATTATTCGGCACCAGAGCGCCAAATACTATTTTGCCGACAACATTATTCCATTGTATTGCTGGATTTATTGACTCTTTCAAGAAGAAAAGATTTTTGTAGACATCGAGATCCGTACAAATATCAGTTTTCATGACAGGAAGAGTCAGTTCTATTTGCACCAAGTCCATCGGTAGAGCTCATGACCGTTACCGGCATGAAGTCTAAAGCAGAGCTGGGTTAGAGTAGTTAAATCACCTTTTCAAGATGGCTGGGGGCAAGACATGCACGACACGGTAGGGGATCAGCTTTTACAGTGTAGGTCAACACGTTAAAGGATATCTGTTCTGTTTACTTATAGAAAAATACAAATTTATAGTTTCAGTAAGATTTACAAAAAAAAAAAAAATTCATTTTAATAACATTCAAGTAATTATGACCATGAATATCATGTATGTGTTTTTAATAAAAGGGAAGAGGGGCAAATGCACCCTTTTGCCCCTTCCTGGGGGCACCCATAGGTCTAGCCTACCTCACTTTAATCCTATCCTACCACAATGTAACGCGTAGGTGTTGCAAAGAAAAGCGAAACAAAACTCGAAATCGAACTAGCAACACAATAATGTTTGATCCGCCGGTGTCGAGATGTAAGTAAAATAACATCTACATTCAATAAATGCATTATTTAATGGTATGTGGTATGTGTATGGAACCTTGGAAGGTACTGGAATGGTCATACTCATTTCACACATAACTTTTTTCTTTTCTTTTTCTCTCATGGCGTGTGCGATCCACAGATTGGACGCGTCATGAAGGTTCGTGTGTACGTTCTTGTCTGCTTACTGACCGTTAACCAGGGCGGGGGTTGAGGCAAGGCTGGGAAAGGTTCTTCGCCGGTCTTTGAGGAGGTGGCACACCCTTCCCTTGTGGCTAGGTCTTTCTACATGCAGTCGATGCCTGCAGCAAAACCCATCCCCGTGGACCATACTACTATACCTCAAGGTCTCTCTCACTTTTCACCACATTTCATTGCTTTCTCCTTCTCTGCGCTGATTTGTTTACATGTGTGATCATTAGGCGGTGATCAATGGAGAGGGTGTAGAAGAACCCTCAGATACTGACGTTCATCGTGAATTATGCTGAGAATAGAAGACGTTTAAGCAGATCAGCAATCGGTCCACAGTTAACCCAGCTGTTCATCCACCCCTAGAGGTTGGTCGATAAAATGGGTACCTGGCTCAGGCTAGGGTATATATATATTTATATATAGCGTTAATGGGATGGCCTTGGTTAGGGCCTTAGCTGCCCGTGCCGTCTCAGCTAAAATAGGAAAAAAAAAAAGAAATAAGCTTATTTTGAACAGTATTTCAGTTTTCCATGGTAGTGGATCATATAACAGCTCATTCGCTGATCTTGATTGCTGCATTCCCGTTGGTCAACCTTCTCTCTTACTACCCCAAGCCACACCGGAGCAGTTCTTCCACGGTGGCGTAATTAAAGGGAGGAGGACGTAATTACACGAAGGTAATCTTTGCTTAGCCGAGCAGTGTTGTCATCATGCGGGACTGCCGACGACTTGTAGTAGAGAAGGTGTCCAGCCAGCCAGCCAGCCAGACTTTCGTAAATACTGGTCGGGGTACTTTCTTATGACCTATAATTACGTGTCTGGACGCTCGGCGGGCAACAAACGCAGATGGGGACGTTTGCGCCATGTTTGTATTGATCTGAAAGCCTCGGGATTCGCTCCCAGTTGTACGATGGTCAAGCGTATCCTACACTGTTATTATCTAGACGCAGACGGCACTGCGTCAGGCGTACACAATGCGTGACCAACCGCTGTGAACCTGCCTGGAGAACAGTTTGACATTTGTTTGCTGAAGTTGCTGAGTGCCGAAAGTATGACGGGGTTTAATTTGACCGTTCTTTTCCGAAGTTATGAGTCTTTTGTCTGACAGTTGCTTACCGAAGATATGACAGTGTCTTAGTTTGAACAGTTGATTACCGAAGACTTGACAGTGGATTACTGAAGTTATTATGACGGTGTAAGTATAATAGTTATATTACGGAAGATATGACAGTAGATTACTGAAGTTATGGCAGTCTTAAGTGTGAAACTTGATTACCGAAGATATAAAATGATCATAGTTTGATAGTTGATTTCTGTAGTTATGATAGGGTCTTTACTTGTATTAAGATATACGTAGGTCCTAACTGCCCAATAGGACCGAAGTTGGAGAGTTAAAACAAGTTATGGTGGGGTCTTTACTCGCCTAAAAATACAGCAGGGTCCTTCCTAGCCAAGGAACCTGAAATTATAGTAGGAATTCTACTAGTCTATCCTTCTGAATATACAACAGGGTCTTGCATCCTGAAGATATAGAGGGGCCTTTACTATTGTAGCATTGTGAATCCTGGTCGCGGCAGTCGGTCCACAGCTAACCCAACCGTTCATCATCCTCTTGGGGATGGTGGATAAAATGGGTACATGGCTTTGGCTAGGATATATATATATATATATATATATATATATATATATATATATATATATATATATATATCAAG
>JAYMFT010366224.1:0-22248 GCA_038088735.1 Panulirus argus
TATATATAGATAGATAGATAGGTAGATAGATAGGTAGATAGATAGATAGATAGATAGATAGATAGATGGATAGATAGATAGATAGATACCAACGCAGCTTTATTTATAACTTTGTTTAGCCACTCATAGCCAGTGGTGCAGCCTAGCCAGAACTGGCTTAAGGCGGCGCCTGACCAAGATCAGCCCTGGGGGCAAGCTCACTGCTAACCGCTACTGCTGCAGCCTTGGTCGCTGGCGATGCGCACTGCAGCAGAAAGAGTGGCGGAGTGGGGCTGCTGCTGCTGCAGGATGAGCTCACATCACACAAATCTTCTATTCATGAGCTCTGATATAATCTGTGCGAGGCGGAGTTAAAGGGGAGTGGAACTTATGTCTGGAGCAGAGGAGGGATTTGAGATCGCGGGTGCTGGACGCTACCGTAGTCGTGTGGCTCGCGTTGGTTTGTGCTGTACGCTGGCTGGTTGGTTGGTCGCCTGGTTGGTTATGTGGGCTCCAGGCCTATCAACTGCCGGGGCCAGAGTAATTAAGGCCGTCAACGTCAGGTTATAGCAACCAGTCGAAAGGTTTTGAATGTTTTCATAAAATGTTGAACATAGTTCTGAGATCATTGCCTCCCTCACTGCAGATATGGGACCTGCTTTAATTTGTTAGCCATGCCAAGCAGGATGAGGGAACTGTTTTGAAGACGATTCGTTTCAAGCGATGGTTGACTGCAAATGTACGTAACCTCTGAGCAATTACTTGAATAATTCAAGAAAGATAGATATATATTCATTAATATATGTAAATGCACCAAGCAGTCATAAAAATGCAAATGGAGGTTTATTATAATTTTTGGAGAGAAAAATGAAAAAATAATGTGGACCCAGAAGGTGGAAGTTGACTGTAATGGTTAAGAATAATAGACAGGTAGGAGCCAGAGTTGAAGGATGTGATAGAGAGGAATATAGCACCTGGCGAATGCTATCCTCTCCATCCCAAAGCATCGAGACACGATCTGTTCTTAAATCACTTTTCACTTTCCTGCCAATTATAGCTGAGCCTGATTACTGACAGCTTCTTCATAGTCACCATCATATACACTCCTGTGCCTCATGCCTCATCAGGCAACTCCCATCTCATCCTTGAAACACTCACTCCCTCATACTCTGTATTTTGTATACCTACATACACATTTCTTGCCACCAACACCCCAAATTCCATTTTCTTTTGATAATCACAAATTTCATCAGTACTTCCACTTTGCTCTAATCCTGTCATCGTATTTAATAAACATTCCTTCTCACTTCCTTTCTCCTTATGCTCTAGTTTTTGGTGAATTTTCTTTCGTATATACCAATCAAGGTTTCTAACCGAACCTTTTGGAAATATGACGATTTATTTAACCTATTTAACCTCTTCATTCCATATCTGAACTTCTCTCTCTCTCTCCCTCTCACCTCGTGAGTAACCTCCCTCTACCCATACGTCTCTTTCCACTAACCTGTCCATTTATTCTAGTGTTACACTTACACCCGTCTATTCCGGTTCTTCTTTCGCCTAACGTCCGTCTTCCTCATGGGTGGACGGGTTTTATGTAGACGTTGCCATGCTCACTGTTCACTGTTGCTCTTCTGATGTGTATTGCGCAATGAAAACTACCTACCTGCCAATCTATCTGTCTGTCTTTATCTGTCTATATCTGTCTATAAAAAAAAAAACACCCTCTATTTCTTTTCCTTTTTTACTTTTTGGGCTTTCTTCCCTCAATTGTAAGTGTACTTTACTACGTCACTGACGCAGCATCAATGCGACAAGCGCTGCTTCAGCCACATGACCTCCTCTCGTCGTACGTACTTGTAAGTACTATAAGTACTCGTACGTATCAAAAGTACTGGCAAGCGATAAAAGTACTCGAAAGTGCTAAAGTACTAGTAAGTCCTAAAAGTACTCGTAGGTACTAAAGTAACCCATCCCAACTCGAGCCAATCCAAAGCATTCCCCTCGTATGGAGGCTTCCAGTCTCAGCCTCACTGCACCTCTGTTATTTCCCCTTTCCAGCCCTTCGCCCAAACGTTTCCAGTAATGCCTGTGGTGGCGCGGCAGCTATACGAAAGAGACAAGCCCCTCTACATTACGTCCAGCCTGGATCTAACACTTCTCTCTCTCTCTCTTTCTCTCTCTACCCCTGCACCGGCGGCTATGGTGGCCTCCTCCTCCTCCTCCTGCTACTCCTCCCCTCCTCTCTCTCTCTACCCCTTCAGTTCCCTCCATGTAAAGTACTCTGGAACGCTAGAACAGAACCATTTCGTTTCTACTCCCTCGCCCTAGGAGCGGTATTTATCACCCAATCTGGCACTGTTCCCGGCGTTCCCGGGATTAAACCTTCACCTCACCAAACAACAAAAAAGGAAAAACAAAAAAAAAAAAGAGTGGGGGAGGGGGTTTGCAAACACAGATATTTTCTACCGAGATACGGAAACGATATCACTAAACCTGGTGACAATTACGTGATACAATCTCCTTCCTTAAGCGTGTTGGTGTACGTGTGTGTGTGTGGCAAGTTGGCAACAGCTCCTCTCGAGTCAAAAGAATATATTGTGTATCTCTAGACAAGAACACGAGATAGTCTAGAGCCAATATGATCAGACCGTTGCAAAAAAAGAGGTAGATTTTCTTTCTTTTTTCTGATACTACGAAGAACAAGTGTCCATTTCCTGGACTGGCCTCAACCCTCCTTTGGCAGGGTCGGACCGAGAGGACCAAATACAACACAGACACCATCTTCACCGCGATATTTTTATTTTTGAGTTATCGTGAAACCGAAACGAAGAATGGGAGACTTTCTCTCTCGCTCAATTTTCACAGGTTCTCCCGTATACAGTGGAATGGATCGAGGTGGATGGCATGGGAGGACTGTCGATTCCTATCCATCTCCACGGCCGCCTAACTAGCGATTATACCAGTTATATCTTAAGCGAATGTGGGATTCGCATTTCAGGTGTTCAGGATAATTCTAAGTCAATATACTCCTCACTTGCATGGATGGCCTTTTGTGTTGGGCGTTCCATTCACGAGGAACAATGCTTCCATCACGGTAAATATTTGCGTCTGCGTTATGAGCAGATGACTGCTTGAAGATGATCACAGTTCTAGCCATATTCAGGCAATTCATATCATCTTCCGAAGCGTGTATACGATCATTCTAAACACTGTACATAAATCTAGATAAAAGGGAAATTTAAATGACGGACGAAGGGAAAGACGACGAAAGCAAAATATATTTCGTGTCAAAAGTCTTGGTGTTCTCTCACGAAATCCAGGTGCACTACGTCACTCAGCTTCCTGAGAGAACGCTTCTCAAAGTCCTGTCTAAACTCTGGCATCCTTAAAACATCCTTATATATCTCCACTTTTTGGTTAAAACCCAGGACAGCTTACACCAACGAGGGAATCCGTCTCCAGCTGTCAGGGCAATACTGTCTCCTCCCTTGGTATGACAAGAAAGCCTAGGTAGATATAAGGGTCATCTCAAAAGAATGGAAATACTCTATCTTAAGGACTCTTAATGTCTGGACCTGAAAACATAGTTAGAATAAATAAATATATATATATATATATATATATATATGCGAAACGGACAGGACTTAAACCGGGGAGAATGAAGAATATAACAAACGACCCATAAGGAAGCCAGTGGGTTCTGGGAGACAAGCTTCATATTTTCCGGTGGGAAGGTCTGGAAGGCAGTATGTTAAGGCTTCCTAAGCCACGGCTGTCGCTTTGCATCGCAACTAAAGACACACACACATACACACACACACACACACACACACACACACACACACACAAACCAAAAGCTCTTTTCGTTTATGGCATTATATTTATGCTCTATGTATATCGCAGCTGGCGGACAGTGGCCCAGCGGTAACAGGTTTACGTATTTTGGCTAGAGGGGTTTTGAGAGAGAGAGAGAGAGAGAGAGAGAGAGAGAAAGAGAGAGAGAGGAACTGTGGTGTATATGACAGGCCAGAGCGAAGGACCCCTTCGAGATAATGTGCCCTCGACATCACCTCTCTTTTCCCATCAATGTCCAACTCCTTCTCTGTTCCTACTCGCTGGCCCCTCGCTCCCGTGACGACTGACTGACTCCCCCCCCCCTTCCTCCCTGATGGCCTTATCCTACATGATAACGTATCTCTGAGATGCCCGACCTTCCAACTCTGGTATTATCACCTGTACTATTGTTACACAACCTCACGACATCTTTGACAGAGATATAACCCCCCTAGAAATGCCCCTATCCAGGGGTTCCTATAAAACCCAAAGCTCTACGCTCAGTAGCAGGGAGAGCATGGACTCCTCTGAAGCGAGAAGTTATTCGACGAGACATTGAGTCTTTCGTCCACTGGCGATGATACAGCCTCGCCAAAGGTGACTCCTCAAACGCAGTGTAACCTCAAGGTGGGCGAAATCCAGCAACACACACACACACACGTGTGTGTTAGTTTCATATGCCAACGACACACAAAACAGACGGGTCTCCTTGAATATCAATCACTATGTTCCCACACACACCTCACATTCATAGCTCTCCAAACAGACTATTCAGGTTACAGAAAAAAAAATATGACAGGTATACCGTACTGCGTCATGCTCTCCTACCACCGTATGAGCTTTGGTAATACAGAGAATACACAAGTCTTCGAGGATGTCTGTATTCTTGTATGGTGTATTGTGCTGTGTGGTTGGTCGCCTGAGGGTCTTGTCTTTGCCTAACAACCAAGAGGAGTAAAATAAGATTTTTTTTCTTAAGGATTTTACTTTAACATTAGAATGTTCTTGCTGACTTTCACCACAGTTTTTTTTATAGTCCTTGTGAGTAAAGTGATGCATTCGAAGAGCACGACTGCACGACTCATGAGCACGACGGCACGACCCATGGTCGTGTATGGCGGTCCGGCCTTTTTCTTTCTTTTTTTTCGACCTGAATCATGAGAGAGAGAGGTCAAAGGTCAAAGTTCTCATCATGTACCCAAGGGTCGTCCTACCGTCGTGTGTTCAGGGGGTCGTATCTCCCAACTCAGAGAGATCCCGACGGTATCGTTGTGCTTAATGATTTACGTTCTATCGATGTCCTCCGTCGAATCCACTCGACGTATATCTTCAAACGTATCTTCAGTACGTCATTAACCGGGCCAGGCAAACCACGCCTCCCCTCCGTTATGGACGCCAGCGTACTGCATCCTAAAGACTTCGTACACTGTCATCCAGATGGTGTCACTGGTGGTGCTCACTTCCCTGCAACGGAACGGAGTGCCACAACTTCGCAGTCGCCGATTAGCGCAGACAGATCCCATCAGATACTCACTACTGTGCTTGTCTTACGATTTTTTTTTTCCTCGCAATATCCTCCACTGCCACGGGCAACCATGGCATAACGAGGGATGCACTCGCGTGCCGAGTACGTGTTGCACACGCCCGTGCGCCCCGTGCACGACGGAAGCGACCAGGCGAATGCTTGGCAAAACCATATGTCTGGACGCCACCCATAGTTTATTTTGGCCTGGGCCTCCGCCTTCAAGCCACTCGGGAAAAAGGAAAAAGAATTACGATAATAATAAAAGAAGAACAGAAGACACTCATTTAATATTGCGCCATAAGCATACACCACGGCTGACGTATTTTCCTCAATACGCAAGCTTGTCACGGGCAAAGGTATTTTTTTCCCTTCGTTGTAGTTTTATCTAAATGGCTACCGGCTGCTAGTGTCGGGGGGGGTCTAAATGAACCGGAACATCTGACCACTTCAGCACGGCATCACTACCCTTGGGTATTATTGATGGCCTGGCATCTGACCGGACTCTAAATGGTTAGGTCTGAGGCCAGTGTACGCTGCTCGGACGAATCTGGAACGTGACTGCTTCCTTAGCCTGGCTGGCCATGTGAATGAGATGGTACTGAGGAGACTCCGGGCAGCATCAGAGTCTTCCTGCACTTGAAGCGCTCGCGCTCAAGTGCTTAACACTGTGCTCAAGGTGTTGTTAAGTCGTCCCACTTAAGTGGCTTTACAAATTATACACCCAACGGATTAAGTTGCCTTTACTTAAGAGGTTAATTAGTCGTTCTTGAGGGGATAATATCACTCGCAATGATAACATACCAGGTTAAAAAGGCTTCAAATTCTTACAGAATTAAAGTACTGATCTCTCGGGGCTTACACTACACAAGGGCTTACGTTGCTGAACTCAAAGGGCTTGACTATGGCACCGGAGCGGGTTAAATTACGGCACTCGGAGAGGTGATTTACACCCTTCTAGAGGTTTGGCTATTGCTTTCCAAACGTTTAAACACACACACACACACACACACACACGGTACCTGGTTCAGGCTGGGATGTGTGTGTGTGTATGTGTGTGTGTGTGTGTATGTGTGTGTGTGTGTGTGCTTACACACGTACAAGACGTGGTACATGTATACAAGGTAAAGAAACGATAGACAACACGATTGTAAAACTCTCTCCCCGTAACACACAAACAGTAATTACACAGCGGGTCATCAGTGAAGTACAGCAGGGCCTTGTTCTGGGACCATTACTCTTCTTTATCTATGTAAATGCCTTGCCTGAAGGCATGGACTCCTACCTGAATACATTTGTAGATGACACCGAGGTCATGAGTAAAGTGAAAAGTGAGGAGGATTGGAAATACTTACAAGGGGACCTAGACAGACGAACTCCAAAGTTGGGCTGATAGAAGGTCCATGAAATAAAAGCAAGTCAATGTAAAGTGATGGAACGCAGTTAAATAAGGCTTCGACATAAATACCAACCAGCAGGATATATGCTGCTGGAGTCTGTGTGCGAGAGGGTCTCCTCTGGAGTTGGCATCGTCCCTATTATGCCGCCTGGATAAATATTAGAGCAGTAGTCCAGTTCATGGATAAGGGAATGTTCGGCAAGCTGTTTACATCACACATAAGCTTCTCAAAGTTTGGTCACCTCGCCTAGAGATGCATAAAGAGCTAACAGAGAAGGTCTGGAGGAGGACAACAAAGGTGGTGCCAGAACTGAGTGAGGTTTAGTTACAGGGGGAGAGGCCAGAGGACTTAAATCTACTCTCCATTTCAACACAGAAATATAATTGGAGTTCCTTATCTAAATTGCTCAAATCATCCATTACACGATTATCACCCTCCGTTTTCTAATGTACGAGACGAAACAAGTTCTTCACTACAGTGCCATATTCGTCACCAGAACAGAGGGCTCTGGCCAGCACGGTACCAGGCATCTGTCCTCACCTGAGCGTCTCTCGGAGCGCCTAGCCTCAGTACGTATCTCAAAAGTTCCTCCTTCTTCCTTGATTAACCCTTCGAGTTCGACGGTACGACCATTACGTACGACGGTACGACCCTTGAGCACGACGGTACGACCCTTGGGTGTGATGGCCTTTGCCTGCTGACTCGACCTTTAAGAATTATGACAAAGGCCACGCCTTCACATCCAAGGGTCGTAACGCCGTGCACAAGGGTTGTACACCGTCGTGCTCAAGGGCCGCACGTACGTCCAATGCTCATGACATCGTGCTCAAGGGCCGAACAGTCGTATTCCAAGGCCTCACGTGCATCCAAGGGTCGTAACACTGTGTTCAAGTGTTGTAGCGCCGTGCTGAAGGGTCGTACCCTCGTGCTCATGGGGGTCAAGACGGAGGATTGAGGCCCTGAATAAGCCACCACCATCGCCACCAGCTCAGTATCACTTGGCTGATGGCACATCCCGGGAGACCCACCACACATGGTCATGATGAGGCCCCGTGTGTCCCTCTTAGATAACATCTTGGCCTCTACCTCCGCATCCTAGTGGATCCTTCATGGGAGGAGAGAGAGAGAGAGAATGGTGGCTGAGGTTGATGAGGTAGGCTCCTTTTTTTTTTTACGGAGTGGTTTAGAGTTTTTTGCTTTTAGAGAAGGCCATAAGTCATGTAAGTGTAGATGGTGCGGGAGAACTAAAAAGATAGGAAAGGTACCTACTTCTGATGATGATGATGATGATAATGATGATGATGGGCCCGGTGAAAGGATTCTTATATGTGAATAATAAGGACTGGCAGGTTAATTTAGGTCAGAAGCGTTGAATTTGCTGTAGCTTCTAGTGGATCCCTGCAAGGCAAGTTATCAATAGTCTTTAACGTGAGGTCACTTGCGATTGCTATCATCGGCACGGTAGACTCGAGCGAGTTTCAGGGTTGGAATCCCTTTCCTCTGGAGAGGCTTGCATCTCTTGAGTGGGATTAGACCACAAATTGAAATCCCTGGTTTGATAAAAGCCACTTAAATGGATCGAGGTGAGGGAGGATAGAGAAAAACAGCACTTCTTCCTCACTAAAATTAAAAGTACATCCTCTGGTGGTATTAACCAAGTAGTCTACACCGCCGCCAGGTCTGTGTAAACCTTGTGAGAGCGAGCACATAACCCACACCCCCTACGAAGTAATAGGTCACCCCTAGGTCCTGTATCCTCCCAGAGGCAGGACGGTTCTCCTGAAGGTGAGGTTACCCCGTGGGTCTTAGTAAATGGCGGGCACCCGAGCCCCGGGGGGGAAGTGTCGGGGGTTCTTTACGTGAGGTTGACTCCCTTTCCTCCCGAGCCCCCAGCAGGAAGGTTCTGGTAAGGGATGGAATTTCCTCAGTGACAGGTTCTCTCTCTTCTCCTCCCCCCCTTGAGTGGTACCTCGCATCAGAGTGCTGGTCGTAAGGAGTGACAGGGGTCCTCCCCGAAGGGGCGAGTTCCCCCCGAGTCTTGACAGGTCCCTCGAAGTGACGGGTCAATTTAGCTCGTTGGATTCACAAAGCGGACGGCCCCACATTAGCGAGGCCCCCGAGAGTAACTGATCCCCGAAAGTGAGGGAGGTGTTCTAAGTGGCGGATCTAGAGGGAGCTACTGAGAAGGCAGCAGAGAGGGAGGGAGGGAGGAAGATTTTAAGATTAAAGAGACAGAGGGAACAGTGGGCGACGTATCATGAGAGAGAGTGTGGCCCATCTTGGCCCCGGACCATTAGACGGAAATTCACAGTTGGCCAGAGTTATGAACACCGTCTATCACAACCCAGAGCCATTTGCCTTAGTCAAGCGCTCCTCCAGCAACCCCCCCCCTCCCTTCCCCCATTCCCTCCCCCCCCCCCCTTCTTCCCCCTCCCGCTGTTTGGTGCCTCACTCATCTCCCGTTGACCTGCTTGCTCTCTTGACACTCGTCTAGAGTCTCCATACCTCACCGCAATCGTTCACTCATGCTCGCATATAAATGAGGCAGGGGGGGGGGGGAGGACGAATAATCGAATTCTGTGATTTTTGAATTCTCGTCTTTTTCATTCATGTTATGTTTGATTGAATTGTTTTTCTGTCGTCCTGACCTTGAAGGGAAGCGAGTCAGGTGTTTACCCCTCCCACACACACACACACACACACAAAGGACTCGGGAGTGGCGGTGGCAGCGGCACCAGTGGTCATGATACGGTCCTCACCAATGTCTGGAACATGAGAGAATCTGTCGCCTCGGGACAACCGACAGGATCGGGACGAGTGGGCGCCAGTAACTCGCCCAAAATGACTGCAAGTTTAATGTGCCAGGAGCTCGGGCAAGGCGGCAGGCGGCGCGGCAAGGCGGAGGCGGCAGCAGAAGGCGGCGGGGCGACTCCCAGCGGCAGCATCCAGGCGCCGTCATGAGATCCTTTAAGTGCCGCTCGTCCACACGCTGAGCTGGCAAGAGTGCCGGACCGGCCTGGCCCGGCCTGGCCCGGCCGTCTGTCTGTCTGTCTGTCTGTCTGTCTGCAGGACCCGCACGACCAGAAACTAAAAACCAAGGAGAGCAGCTCCGTCTCAAACTAGGGAGCATTTTGGTCTTTTCAAATTAAGAAATAAATGGCGTCCCCGTGAGGATATATGATATATCTATTGGCAACTGTGATCTCAAGACTTGACGCGTTGTGTGTGACTCAATAGTTCTCATATTCTTGCCGCAAGGTTGTCATCAGTCAATTGGACACCAGCAACATCCTGTGGCCGACGGCGCCAGCGGTGGGTAACTGAACATAAAAAGGTTCGGGAACTGGGTCACTGTGACTGAATCAGAACAAAAATGTTATATGGTGAGTAAAGTATTGAGAGTCTGCAAAGTCAGGATACTTCTCAAGCATCTTGGGGCAAAGTTACGATACTTCTCAAGTATCTGGGGCGGAGTTATGATACTCCTCCGGTATCTTGGGGCAAAGTTAGAATACTTCTCAAATATCTGGAGGGTTAAAAACACATCAATAGGAACGAAATCCTTCGACATATTATGAGCAGGACGAGTGGTGGAGTCCTTATACAAATCGGTGATCGGTGTAAACCGACGGGGAGACAGGCAAGCGTTGTCATCAGGGTAACCTGCGTGTATATATATATATACATAACGAACATTACGATCGTCTGACAAAGGCGGTGGCAGTAGAGCCACCCAGTCCGCAGGGGTAAACGCCCAACGCTGCTGCGCGTGTTAAGAGGAAATTCGTGACGAGGGCTGGTATCGGCTCATTCCAGCTGACCACACACGACACGTCGCGTCAATACACTATTTGTGTAAATAATTAGATAAACAAGTAAATGAATAACGGGTTATTGAATTCAGGCAGCAGGTCCGGCTGAAAATACACCCGTTGAGGTATTACAGAACTGGGGGGTCATGATAGTTACTAGTTAACTGATCATACAAGAGCTTAAAGTTAGGGTGAGCTGGATATATTACCACACAGATGGGGTGACAGATATACGAAGACGTTTTGAGAGTAAATAGTATGATTTATACAACATACATTTGGCTGAACATTAAATGAAAAATGGTTACAGGAATACAGCAACTGACATACCACATGGCCTAACTAAAAGAAACTGATCTGCTCACCTGCATAGCTATTCACGTGTTCATGGATTGCCTATGGCGTTCACACTGGTAGCTAAAGGACTGTTCTCATCTCTGTATGTATGAGCTGAAACTGGAGCAAGTCGATTGTGTCGACGAACGGCGCGGCGGTCCGTGTTGGAGGGGCGCGGTGGGGCAGGAGGTCTCTGTGACGGGGGTGTATCAGCAGTCTATTGACAAACTGCCATGCGAACCGCTGGTGTCGATCGGAGAGGGTAAACAGGCTCAGCAAGATGATGGCCTCCTTGCCTACGTTCTTTCTACCTGGGTCCTCTGTGTATCTGTTAGTGAGGAGGACTCATGCTGGAGAGGCGGAGGTTAGCCTCGGTAGCATGAAAATAATATAAATATTCCTGGGCTCAATTGGTGGGGTGCCCAGTGATTTCAGTCGTCAAAGAAGGTACAGACGATAGGAGGAAGATTTGATGATAGTGCTGACATGATTCTTACCAGTTTAAGCCGCCGTCTGTAATGACATCAAGAAGTTCGAAGTCTCTGCCTGCCCGCAGGATGTGTGGGAGGGGGAGGGGGGAGAGGGGGTCACAGCAACAGCTGCGTGCCCTGTGGGCCGACCATGGACCCCCCCCCACCACACAAGAAGTAGTGTCCAGATGGCCTGTCTTCGTCTTACAACACGCCTTTGATAATACAGTGACTGCACCAACCTTCTCTTGTAAGTGGTGCTGATGATAACCAACTCCAATCACAGTGACGAATGACGAGTTGATGCAAGGTGATGATTTGGTCTAGAGAGAGAGAGTGTGGGAGAGAGAGAGAGAGAGAGAGAGAGAGAGAGAGACCATGGCTCGCTAGTCAGGTCGGAGTGGATGTGGACGACAGGCGAGGGGCACGAAGAAATTAAGGAAACAGATTGAAAATGCAGATCATCTTCAGCCCATCTGCTCTTTAATAGGTTGAGGGGAGGAAGACGCAGGGGCGGCGGCTGTACGTTACGGCAGAGCGGGAGAGGTGTCCATACACGCGGAAGCCGATGAGAGGGTCGAGATATACGAGTCCCACTATCGTGTGAGCTCCCCTTCAAGACACAGAAGTCCTGGGCACCTAAAATGCCTCTAACGAGTGAGTTCCTCGCTAAGGATGGCACACACACACGCCTACCGCCGCTCCAAGATCCTCGGCGAGTTAGCTCCACGCCAACAGGAACCACAACACGCACGTAAAAAAAAGAAATCTTCGCTCCCCTACGGGAACAACATGTTAACTAGTGTGTGCTGACGGGAACCATCGGAGTGCTGAGATTACCTCCAGCCAATTAGAGGCCATCAGATAAGTGCTTATCCTCCTGCCCATCAGGGTGCTATCTATGGCATGGCACCAGCCCGACGTAGAGGACTCGCCAGGCCACGCATCATGATCCACAGTATTCCTTTTGTGTATGTGTGTGTGTGTGTGTGTGTGTGTGTGTTGACTTCCAGACAGCGAGGACACGAAACACCACACTGAACACTTCACCCATTCGGTGTTCTCAGAGCCCTGCTGCCGAAGAAACACACTAGATACTTGAGCCCAGGCTGGTGAACGATGAGAGGAGACGCAACCGCTCCATAATGGAGACACATCACCTGAATAATGAAGGGAGACGCAACGTCTAAAATTGATGAGGGGTCAGTCACCAGGGAGGGGCTGCAAGATTTACACTTATGCCATTAATTCCTCTCACACATTCTAAGAGCACACACGACATACCGAGACCAAATTATACTTGAAAAGGTTTCTCCTGAACTATACACTGCGCACCTCATACTGAAAAGCCATGGTAGAGGACGCTATAACAGCGATGGGTCTGAATGACCATCATGCCCGGCCATAAAGACGCTCGCATAACCAAAGGAAATTAAGAAAGATAGGAGCAGAACTACTTAACCATAGGTCAAAAATGGACACCTGAACCTTAGGAATAATTTTGAAACCAAAGACATAATTCAAGAGCAGGATGGGTCGAGTATATACAAAGAATACCATAAGAATTGAAACGATTCTACCTGAAGTAACAAGAGATAAGAGGAATGTACGTTGAGGGTGTATGGCAAGAAAATGAAAATTCTCTACAACACAACCAATATGTAATTCCCGACAAAAATCCTAAGTTAATGCCGGGTTACGCCGTCCGTCGTAGGTCTCGGAAATACGAGGTACAGTAATGACGGGTTGCCATTGTGCTAGTCCCTTACGAATGACTCCTCAGGTCCGGCGAGGTCCTGCCTCACACCAACCAGGCCTAGTGGTTACTTGTGGATAATTACTGGTCTCAGCAGCTTTTTGTTTGAGACAAGAATCAGACAATATAACACTGACCCACTCGCTACTGTGGATTACTAATAATCACAGTATCTTTCTTCCTTTCAGTATAAAGAAACATAATCATCCGCACCTCCATGTCTTCCTCAGCCATTTCCAGCGGAAGTGGATCTCCGTTTTCTACCACCCCGAAGTCGCAGTTCCAGCAATAACCTTATTCCTCGTTTCACCTTCAGCCTGGAAGCCGCCGCCGGGGTTATCTGCTTCATCGAAGTGAAAGTCTCCCTCGAGGGCGATCACACGTCTTATCACCCGCTCCCTGGATGTTCCTCCCTCCTCTCGCCCCCTTATGGAGGAGGTGTATTATCGCCTTCTATCACCCTCCCAACGCCCCTTCTCTTCCCACCAGCACCCAGGCCTTGGCTTCGCCTTATCAGGACTTGATCTGACTCATGCCATTTCTCCCTCAATTATCCCGCTGAATCTTTACCTGAGGGGTGGATGCCGTGCCCATATGTGTCTGGCAAATTATATACGTGTTTGCGATACATATGCGTACGGGTTTACGGTATGTGACCAGTGTCCCCTACGAGTCCCTCTCAAGAAGACCCGACGAACAGGAAATACTACTAAGGTCTTAGGAGCGAGTGCGACGGAATGACGTCTCGACTCCGGGACCAAGAGGCAGAGACGTCTGGAGTAAGTCGTCAGGCACACGTGCCCTCGGGCACTGCCGCTCCAGAGCGCCTCCCACGCCCCTGAGGCTCCACTCTCCTTGCCTCTTCCCCTGAGCCGTGCCCGACCGCGTGTATACACGGATGAAGTGAGTTCAGTCTCCGGAATGGAAAGTAAATTGTCTTGCTTTTTTTACATTAGTCGCTTGAGAAGGGAGAAAAAAAATACTTGGAGACAGTCAGAGATTATCTGATACGAGTGATATGGAAGTTTGGAGTCTGAACGAGATATGATGGATAAAAAAAGAGAAAGTTAAGTGATACTAAGTACCAGATGCTGGAGGTAAGGGACACATAGATGGAGAGAGAGTTGAGTGAAGGAAGGCATGGCGTGTGAACGAGAGATAAATGATAACCTGTCGTAGAGAGGCATACGCTAATTAGCATAAGAATGGTTCTGATCACCTGTGTTTGGAGGTAAGTATTCGCTTCATAACGGGATGTGGACCAACAGGTCCTACAGACGGAGGGAGACCATGACTTGAGTAACGAAAAACGTAACTGAGACGATACAGAAAGTATTGATGTGGTGATGTTACTAAGATTTGTGTGTGGAAGCAGATAAGTCCTGGTGATTGATTACACCATTCCGAAAAGAGTTATGGCCTTTTACAGGATCAATAGGCAAGAGAGACTTCATCGCTCAGAGGGGGGTGGTGGTGGAGGTTTCCGTCGACCCACAACCCATCGAAGGAACAGACAGACGCCAGACCGTCGTCATATTCGCCAGGTCCGCGCAGACCTAACATGGGTCCATTTGTCTCGACGGCCAGTTCCGCCGATTCTTCATCACCCGCAAAAAGAATCGAATCGAACTCCAGTCCCGGACTACACCAGTAACTTCAGGAACGTAAATCGTTAGGCTTACAACGTAATGCAATCTTTCGATAACGAAATCAATCGCGGTCTTTTGCGTACAACGTAGATCATTTGCTACTGACGCCCGGCCACAGTACTACACCCGCTCCAGTTGGCCACAACAGAGTTCTGGACAGGTGTTTAAAGAGCGTCGATGCTAACGTCCTTCCTGGAAATTATGGATGCTGCATCGCCTGGAGGAGGAGGCGTATGGTGGGGGAGGCGGTATGAAGAGTAACGTTGATAATTACAGGCAGGTAAGACATGAATCTCAGATATCATGTCAGAGAAGAGAGAGTGTTATGAGGATCTAGATTTCATAGAAATTAGAATAGATTTTAATAATACTAATAATGATAATGATAATAATAATAATAATGATAATGATAATAATATTATCATTATCATTATTATCATTATCATTATTATCATTATTATTACTATTATTAGTATCACTATCATTATTATAATTATCATTATTATTATTATCATCATTACTGTTTTTCATCGTAGTAATTTACTTTTCTCATTATCATGCCAAACAGATGACTACAATTTTGAGAACAATTCCAGCAAATACTGTGCATCATATAAAATATGGAACTTCTCATCGTCACTCAGCAAAAAAAGAAAAAAGAAAATCCCAGAACATCCAGAGCTGGAAAGATTATCTTACAACCACTAAAGCACACATTAACCGCGATACTTCTCGGCCTCAGCCTAGGATGGAGCAATACCCAAGGGAGAAGACATGGATGGAATTAGGAAGCAATACTCGCATAGGGCTTTATCGCGAGGGAGAGAGAGATATAACCCATCTCTTGCTCCGGTGATGGTAATGTGAGGAGAATGAGGGAAGGGTCGTTACGTTTTACCTTCTTCTTCTTCTTCTTCTTCTTCTTCCTTCCTCCAACGAGCAATATGCTGGAGCTTTTCTTGCCCATCAGCGGCACAATAGCCGGCCACACATTAGGCTGTATTGCCCCCGTAGCGCGTCGGACGTGATCTGGGCTGATCCTTTCGGAGGGGGACCTGAGGATGGGCGGCTGATGTGACGTGGGTTTTGCGCCCGCCAACCGCCGGGAACTCTGGACACGGTTTAACCCAGGCGCCAAACGCAATAGAAATGGTTTAACTTGACACTGTGGACACGTGTGATAGGGGTTTAACTTGACACCGACGGCAACAGGAATGGTTTAACTTTGCGCAGGACAAGTTTGGCACGGTTTAACTTGGCAACGGAGGTGTCCGACACAGTTTGAAATGGCTCTGGTCATGATGGTCACATCGGACCAAATGTGACACCGTCCTTAGTAACATTGCGGTTTATACATGACTCTGTGCCAGACCGACCTGGCACCAGGTACGCCTTACACCCCCCATCAATCGACCCACAACAGCGTGAGTGACGCGTCAGTCTTCTCCCCTAACTAACCGTCGAAATTCCTGCTGGTGCGGAGGTCATGTGGGTGAGTTTGCCCAAGTAATGGGTTCCAGCCTAACTGGTTCCCTCATCTATTGTGAGTGTATCATCCGCTCCACACTCTCCACCTCCTCCTCCTCCTCCTCCTGGCTAGCACCTCGGCTCTGAGGTACGCGGGCAGGAACAGGTGCATTCACCACAAGCCGTGGACTTTCGCGTCCAACCCACACACAAGTTTAAGAACCATCTTGACCTCATTCTACCCGGTATGATTGACGCCCAGCAGTAAATGCTGCTCCCCCAGCCGTGGGTCGCGATCCTCACCTCCCCATCTTAACCTGGCGCCAAGCCGACCCTAACCTGGCTGGCTGGCGCCACAGAGAGGGGTCTTCCTGTGGCGCCCGTCTCTTTAGACACGCTCTTGATATACCTGCGGGTCACGCAACGTCGCGATGGGAGAACAAAGCGGCGACCGCCGGGCAATTTCCCGCGGAGCTGTCACCGTTCTCAGACGTCACGCGATGCCTTTGAGGCGGGTAAAAATTACCAGTCCCAGGGAAGCGGTATGACAGATGGGGCGTTTTACTTCCTCGGGCCAGATCCCTAGATGCCCTCACACACACACACACATACATACAGACTCCAGGTATGTATGTAGGTACTAGTGAGAAAGAACGAGTGTGATTTATCTTTCTTTTACTGGTACCAGTGACATGATAATATCGACTGAGAGGCGAAGGGGAATATAAGAAGTATCAAATGAAGTTGATTCTCCTACGGCAGGTAGTCCATTACAACTTCGTGTCTTCAGTATTTCAGTGTACCTTCTAAACCCATTTCCATCCTTAAACGTTGAGAAATAAGAGAAAAATACGCAAAATCATACATCCTCGGGGTGAGAAATATTATCAAAAGTCCTTCGCATTCACAAGATATGCAACAGGTCTCAGCAACGGCGCTCGCTGGGGAATGCCAAAGGTGGCAATAATATCACCACAGTCCCGGTGACTGGGTGAAGATATGACGAAACGCCTCCCGGAAGGCAAGTAAGTGCGAGAGAGTGACTGTGTTGCTGTGAAGTAAGAACAAGAGTTGGTGAATTAGCCACACAATCGACAACAACTCCGACTTGTGGAGCCTCACAGCCGACACCTTGCGAGGCATACGTGGGAATGACCAACCCACCGCCTATAGCGATGAACGGTAGGTCGCCCTCCTCCCAGTCCGCCGCAGGTTTCAGCGAGACAACGGGTCCCGTTTGGCCGATAACGCTGTTGCTGGAGGAGGAGGAGGAGGAGGAGGGAGGCAACGAGAACCCAGGCAGGCTGCCTGGCTACAGGCAACAACCCGTCCCGTAATCAAGGCCGGGTGAGAGGAGAGGGGAGAGCGTTTCAACTGGCCCCGTAGGGAAACACGGGCAATCACTATAGGCCGGGGCTTCGAACTGCTGGAGGACTAAGACTTCGGGAGTCTCGACCACGATTCGTGCGATACCAACTTTGCTAGAACTGCGTCCGGCAGTCATACGATTAAACCAACATGGTTTTAAGGCTCACATCCGATGATTTATAATGGAGTAACATGATAAAAAAAACTACAAAAGCCTAAGGCCACTCAACATACTACCCCCAAAACGTGATGAGGGAGTTCTCTGGGGTGGGGGGGATGAATACTACAATATCGCATCCTGTAGTGCGTTCCTATCTTCCTCCTCTAACAAATCTCCCGCCCCCTGGCTACAGGGGGCTCTAGTAGTATTCCCCTGTCACCTGGCCACAGAGCCAGCCAGCCAGCCAGCTAACCCTGTCAGCCAGTCAGCTCCTCCTTCCAGACAAGCAGGTAGGCAGGCAGGGGAGTTCCTGCCTATAGATCATTGTGCTAAGTCTAAAGACCAAAGGACTTCAACCCTATCCTGCTGAAGAGGTGCAGGTGGGTGCCGGAGCTTCTGCAGACATCCGTGCCCCATGAGAACACACACACACACACACACACACACACATAAAAGTCAAGCTACCTAACTTGTTCAATAAATCCCGAGACAACACACCACTGCAAACACGCACCAGGACACAGCGAGACGCCGAGAAAACGTAACAAAAACCTTTCCAATGTCAGACGGAGAAACTACTCCAAACAGATCTCTCTCTTTCTCTCTCTTTCTCTCTTACAGTAATCCTCTCTCTCTCTCCCCCCCCCCCTCTCCCCTCTCCCTCCGCTGGACCCCGAGATCATCCGACAAGATCCTAGGTTCAGAGGCAGGAGGAGGAAGGAGGACAAGGACTGGGGGGGGGGGTGGGGGAAGGACTTCTAAGAGACAGAGGAAGGATTCCAGCTACCCCGAGGCTTGCTTCGTCTCCAAGGTCTTCGGGTAAAGACCTGAAGATAGAGGAGGAGGAGGAGGAAGACAAAAACACAGTGACGTTCGACAAATTTTTCAGACCCATAATGACTATAAATAAACCCCATTTCTCAGAATCCTTAATAATACCGCTAGAGACGCCAAGAGACACAGGTATGTACACTCATACACGCATAAAATTCCTTCTTTCCGCCTTATTAAGGAATTCCCTTACTTGCTCTCTGGTTTAGGAAATTGCAACCACACAATCTCAGAAATGGTGAGTGCTGACTGTACTTTGGAATAAGGCAAATTATGGTGCAATGTATATTGCTGTACGTGTATATAGATTATATACATATACATACATACGTGTTTATATACATATACGACGGTGCAATCTTTGAGAATGACGATGTGACTCTTGACCACGACGGCTCGACCCTCGAACTCAACCGGTCCGAACTCTTGGTGAGATGGCCTGACCTCTGACCCGACAAGGGAACTCGGACGAGTCTACGACCTTGCTGGGGTAGACTCACCGCCCACGGCGAACTAAAAGAACTGCCTTTGCCTAGGCGTCGTGTCGTCGGCAGAGTCCTCCTCCTCCTCTTCCTCCTCCTCCTCTTCCAGCGGCCGGGTAGTTCTCCTTCAGGAGCCATCAGCCCTCTGGTGTTTGTCCAGAGACTCCCGAAGACCCCACAAGAGGTCAGCACTGGTCTCGCTGCTCTCTCTCTTCCCTCTATCCCTGGAAGCTGGTGAGAGGAGCCCCCCCCCCCCTCTTTCTGGGAGCTGGTGAAAAGAGCTTGGCTGTCTCTCCCTCTCAAAGGAAACTAGTGAGAGGAGGTTTTCTCCCCCCCCACCCTCACTCTGGCCACCCATCCAGATGAAGTAACACACAGGCTCTGCCGAAGAAGGGATATGAAATCCAGCCGGTGTCTGGACGTGGCCAAGAATCCCTCAGCCACGGTTGACAAGCGAGACACTCACCAACAACCAAGGCACACTCTCTCTCTAGCTGCTCAACTCTCCTACCTACCCACCTATCTATGTATCTCTCTCTCTATCCTCAGCAACTCCATTCTCAACTGCCATGGGGTTGGATCAGGCACAGACAGCCTTCATAGCATCACTCATACACACACACACACACACACACACACACATCCTCAACCTGCAACTAATGTGCTGAAGAGAAATACGGACTCCACACTTTCACACAAACACACACACACACACACGTACCAAAATCTACGTGATTACTCCAAATAATTTCCACTACGTATTCAAACGTGGGTCCCGAATGACATTTACTTCCAAGTGTGCTTAAAGAAAAGTCTTCCCCCACGACGGTATTTCTCCCTCCTTCCTTTCTTCCCCATACTAAAGTTCAATTACTCTGAGAATTCAAAGGATCCACGGAGGTAATGCCAGTCGTAAGGGCGTATAGTGTGGAGGGGGGAGGAGAGGAGGAGGAGGAGAAGGGAGAGGAGGGAGGGGGGGGGGTGCGAAGTGTAACGAGGTGCCTCATTCACCATCTCCCCCCTCCCCCACCGGCCCCCATACAATCTCAGGGGGGGTTACAGGGGGGAAGGGTACCCCCAGAACAATGGGACCACATCTTCAAGCCACCACACAACGTCGCTCGAGCCACGAGACCTCATCTTTAACGCCTTGAGCACGACGGCGTGACCCTTTGAAACGTGTGTGTGTGAGCCTTAGGCTACGATGATGGCCCTTGTCCTTTGACCCGATCCTTCAGTGGGTCAGGTCAAGGACTAGGTTATATGTACGTACTCAAGGGCCACTACTTAACCATAGTTGCCCAAAAGGAGAATGATATCACTCTCACAGAGCCCGTTTCCTTTCTTCGGCCTGTGGACTAATCCATCTGGCGCTGCATCAGTATGCCAGAGCCTTGCCCCAAGCGTACACCGCCTGAGAGGCAAGAGACGACCAGTAGGTATGGCTGCCACTTGGTGGGGTGTGGGAGCGCGCGAAGACACGCCCGCGAGAGAGAGACAGACAGAAAGACAGACGGATTTTGAGTACAGCCAAAGGGACTTTGTTTGGGAGACTTCTATTGTCCCTGGCGCGCAGAAGGGACGTTGATGGTCGGGTTCCAATATTCTGCCGCCAGGGAAATGGCACGGATGGATCTCGTAGGCTTTGAGCCCAGGGGCTTTCCCTCCTGGCTCAGTGTGTGTGTGTTCTTGTTCCCGTAGGTGTCTCGGTCCTATTCCTGCCTGCCTTCTGTGCTTTTTCCTTCTCAATTTCTGATCATTAGGTGTAATTCTGTCAATCGTTCTCTTACAGTCTGATGACCTATACGTGTATCCTTTGGGAGTCAGGTCAAAAATCAGGATATCATACCCAACAGTCGTACCGTAATGCTCAGAGGTCGTACCGTCATGCTTCAAGGGCTGTACAGTCGTGCTCAATGGTCGTACCGTCATGCTCAAGGCTCGTACCGTCGTGCTTAAGGGGCCTTCATGCACCAGCAGCAAAGGATTAGAGACCCCACCAGCCAATGGTGACCGCAGGAGAGGGATAGAAGAAAAAATTACGGTGCCTGGCCACCACTGTCTACCCACACTAGTAACCCTATTCATATATTCTAAAACCAGCCACTCCTGGTCTCTAAGGAGTAACCCAGGAAAACAGTGTATCTCGCTACCGCTGAGAACAGTTTGTTGTAAGATTTACATCTCCTATTTAGACAAGAAGGGGAAGAAAAAGTAATGTAATTAGCATCCAGGGTAAATAACTTGTTCTTTACGTGTCTTATGTTCTATGAGGGCGGCAGGTCTGTGCTACGCCAAGATATACAAGAGGGAAACAGAGCTACTACTCACTCATGACAAAGAATCTTTGCCATACCATGATCTATAAGACAAAAGCGGAGCTATAACTAATGCATTACTCATATTCTCAGCTCAACTATGACGGCAAAGATTTTTGTGTTGAGGTAAAGCGAGTGTTGCTAGCATACGTATCTAGAAATTCTAGTCAGTGATATGATGTGAGTGAGTGAGTGTGTGTGTGTGTGTGTGTGTGTGTGTGTGTGTGTGTGTGTGTGTGTGTAAAGATTAGCTGTGGTGTAAAGAAGTAGGAGGTAATATCATGAGGTTCATAAGCTTTAAGTTGAAAGTTCAAGCTGTATGCTTCATCCGGGCGAAAGGCTAGTGTGTATGTGTCCGTGCGTGTGCGTGTGTGCGTGTGTGTGCGTGTGTGTGCGTATGTGTGTGTGTACCATCAGGAACTTTGGAAAAGAAAAAGTCTAAGAATATGTCCTTCCAGTAGAAAGGATGGGTTCTTGGAATATGTCCTTCCAATAGATAGGACGGATCCTTGGAACATGTCCGTCCAATAGGTAAGATAGGTTCTTGGAATATGTCTTGGAATATCTCCAGTAGATAAGATGGGTCCTTGGAATATGTCCCTCCAATAGACAGGAGGGGTCCCTGGAATATGACCGTCCAAAAGGTCCTTCCAATATGCCCATCTGATGAGAAGGAACCCTGGAATGTCTTCTCCCAATGGTAGGGAAATATATAAGGTAAACCAATATAAAGGGAAGATTTACAAAAATTCTCCCTAATAGAACGAAACCTAAGATATATGTCCAGTAGGGGAGAGACTCAGGGGAAAAATGTATATATATATATATATATATATATATATATATATATATATATATATA
>JAYMFT010366235.1:0-22246 GCA_038088735.1 Panulirus argus
TCCCAATTTCTCAACTCTCTCTATATTTCAATTAGGGCCTGGCCTTGATGTGGACTTTTGTCCGTGACTGGAGCCTTTAAAAAAAAAAAAAAAAATCCACAACTCCTGATTTTCCATATTCCTGTCTCATTTTTCTCTGTCACATACTTTTCAGTGTCACTCACTCCCTAGTAATTGTTTTATTCTCTCCCATATCGTATAACTGTCTTCAACTTTTTGTCACTTCTTTAGATTTTAGTTGAGCACACCCTTAATTTCCATATGCGAATTTGCACCTGTTTACTTCTTTTTGAGGTTGCTTGTTGTTATTCCCAATATTTACATCTATTTATTGTTTTCCACAATCAGTTGTTATTTCTTTTAGTTCCATTCACTAAGATTTTTTTTTACTTTATTCTTTGACTGTTCTTTACTTTCATTCATTTTGGTCTTAAGAGAAGTTCTCCTAGACTTTTTCTTCATAATCTATCTTTCTTACAGGTTTATTTCACTGTGCTTTTCCTCATTCCACAACCTGTATTTGTAGTGAAACTTGCCCATGTGGCAACTTCTATTAGCACATCTTCAGTGGCTCCCACATCATAACAGGCCCTGTAAAGTACCATTTAACACAGCTTTCTTATCTTACAGACTCTTCTTTATTTGTCATTCTGTATACATGCTTTTCACAGGCTTATACAACATAAGGTCCTTCATTCTATCAGCTCCTAAAGTTACTATCTATCTGTCTATCAGTATCCATATCTCTAACACCTACACCCTCCAGGAACTCCAGTCATTGGGATGGCCACAGCAAAAGAATCTTCACTTATTCCTGTCATTAAATGCCTGTTTTGCATGTCTCCAATCCAATATTCCCTTAGCTTTCAAAATTTCTCCATCAGTTGTCTTGATACAGAAAGGATTTGTTGAAAATTATCTTATCACTGCACACCATGATATATTTTACTGTTAGGAAAGACAAATTTCTCCCTGACTTAGCATCTAGAGGTAGAACTAAAAGTTATGTCTCACTGATCACTCATTTTAGTTTTCTCTCTTTCTAGGAGGTGTACACAGGAGAGGAAACAGTGTGTACTATTGATGGGTTACACTTCAACTCTATCTACCGAGCCAGAGTACGAGCCTTCAATTCCACTGGAAACTCTCCTTTCTGTGAGCCCCTCTGCTTACAGACAGCCGAAGGTAAACTATTTATGTTTAGGATGTAACTGATTACAGATATGTAATTATGATGCAGAAATATCATTGAAGACTGTGGAAATGGTTATGCAGCAAGTGAACATTGAAACAAAATATTCTGAAATTGGGCTGAAGAAGATAAATAAATTCACACAGCTTTGAGAATTTGTATTGGAAAAGTAAAGACAGGAAAAAGAGAATGGCTTTGTGCATTGGTTATGCTATTGTATGTAGGAAACTTTTATGAAAACTCCTTTGACCCGAGTAGCTGTCTTTTCTTTTTGCTTCATCCAAATGTGGACTGCTGGTGCTCTGGCCACAGATGTACAGTCTCTCCATGTCGCACATAATGTTTGACAATACTTAGCTCATACAACTCATTCTTCATAACTCTAGATTTTCCTGTGGTGAGTGCTACGTCCTAGCCCTGCCTTTTGACAGAATGTTAGGAGCAATCAATAGATGACGTTGGCAAGAACATTAGGCAGGAGCATTGGGTAGAAATGTTAGGTAGTATTAGTAGGTAGGAACATTGGGCCAGAGCATTAGGTGGAAGTAGTGGGTTAAAGCAATAGGCAAGTAAATTAGGAACATTAAGGAGCCTTTGGAAATGCTGTGCTAGAGTTGCCCCTCTGCCAGTGGCCTGTTAATGGTGAGGCAGTAAAGGCTAAGAAGCAGTACTGGAGTTCACCAGTAATAGAGACTTTTTTGCCGTGGCAACCCTGTTGAGGGAGTTCTTGGAGGGAAGGGCATCAAAGATACAGATAGATAGATAGGGAGAACAGTGGTTGATAATAAGCAACTGGTATTGAACTCCAGAACTGACAGACAATTATTTTTTTTTCCTTGTCATAATCTCATGGGGCCAGTGACTGCTTCCATTAACTGTCTGTCTAAATGTGTAATATGCTTTGTGAAGTTGTCCTGAAGTAGGTAGGGTAGATGGGGTAGTTTCTCATATTTTTATTACCGGTTCTCATTGATTATTTAACCCCTCTGATGATGTATATAACACCCATGGCCATAGAGATTCCCTGCTTCTCAGGTGAAAATGCATGGTAGTATACATAAATGTAGAAGAAAGTGAATGAAATGTTGAGATATATTGAGTGAATTGTTAAGGCACTTGGTAGCTGAGATGAGAATACAAGAGGAATAATTTTTAATTGTAGTCAATGGGTTAATATTTTGTGTAAAGATAGGTCTGAAAAGAAGCTTTAGTTTCACATGACAAATCAGCTAAAAATGCATTGTGAAAATTAAGAAGCACTTATATCTGTGTGGAGCTCATGTTTGCTTTACCAAATTGAGCCTGAGTTAAAGCTGTATGGATGAGTTAACTGATAGGCTGTGGCTGTATTTTGGTTTGAGGTAACATGTATATACACCTGCAAATTATTTGTGTTTATTGATAGACTTCTTGTATACAGTAAAATTAAAAGTTCATGAATATTGTTAGTTTATGTTCTTGTGCTCTTGATGTACCCTTTTTTTCTTTTTTTTATAGATATGAAAATTTTATTTCTTCTATATTTTGTAATGGGTCTTGAGCCATCATGTAAATTTCTTGGCTTTCTTAATAGTGATTTTGATTTTGCAGTTGCTTGGTTTACCTTAGAATCTGACCACCCAGACCATACAGTATCTGAGAATGGCTGCACAGTCAGTTGTGACTCATATGAGCATCGGGTGGCTTTGGGCAGTGTTGGCTTCTCAAAAGGATTGCACTACTGGGAATTTAACATTGAAAGATATGATGGCAATGCAGACATTGCATTTGGACTGGGAAGAATTGACATTTCCAAGGAAATGATACTTGGTAAGTATTTTTCATATGTGGTAACCAAAGTATTCAAAGAAGAAATTAAGGTACAACCCCATAGAATATGGGGAGCAACATGATCCTGTATAGATAAGGAAGTTACAACAAATATAGTATAAGCATATGTGAGATATTCTGTACTGGTAACAAAAGTCTGGTACATTAGTAGCTAGATGTTCAGGTTGTAATATTTTGAAAATTTCTCATCCCACAGATGTGCCTGTTTTCCTGTAATTCCTTGCATATACCTTCACTGACCCAAATGTATCTTATTGCATACAAGGAATAAATTTGGATTTCAGAGTTCCTTGTATATTCTTAAAAAAAAAAAAAAAAGGCCTGCTTTACTTTGGCTTATGGGCTAGTGCTAGTTTTGATTAAGAAACAGTTGGATGAAACTTTGTCATATTTGACATGTGCTTTATATGGAAATGTGCTTAGACAGGACATGAGTGGCCACTTCCCACCATCTTGACTGACTGGCTGTCTAAAGCCCAAGGTACTCTCGTTTTTTTCCAGTTAAGAATGTGGATTTTAGAATGAGACACATCATGTCTAATTAAACTGAAAACCTACAAATACCATCCCATGCTTGTGAATTTTTATTATAGGTAAATGGCTATTATATTTCGGTTGAAGGTCAGTGAGTGTGTTGTATAGAGCAGGATGTTCTCATTCTGGTGGGATGTAGGGGTTAGAATTGCTTGAAAACCCCTGATTGATGTTTCTGGTATAGTCAATTCCAGTTAAAGTTACATATCATCATAATGAGATAGAACAGTCTCAGTATTTTGGTAATGGGCTACTATTTAATGGTTTTCAGTGGAGATATTTCCAATGGTACATAAAAGTAAATGTTTTCAAAATTCATGTATTAAAAGCATAACAAGCAAAAAGAAAAGCATCTTGCACTTAAAAGCAACCTTTTTAGTGTTATTGTTTTTCTGTTAATAACATCATCCTTCCAGGAAAGTGTGGAGGTAGTTGGAGTATGTACATAGACAGTGAGCGATCATGGCTGATGCATGCTGGAGAACATTTTAACCGATCAGCAGGGGGAATTCGTACTGGGGATACTGTAGGGCTGTTGCTCAATTTCCCAGAGAAAGTGCTTAACTTCTATGTTAATGGGAACTTACAGGTATGTGTAGCATTTTTCTTTACTGTAAAGATTTTGATAGACAAGTTGTCTGTGATTACTGATTCATAGTTACTTACTTATTCCTAGTTCTAGAGATACTGTTTTTTGTTTTCCATCTCGTAATTTCAGCCAGTTTTTTATGAATAAATGCTACCTACATTTATTTTATCAGCAGATGATTTCTTAACAACATTCTCTCTTTTGTATATATTTGTATGTATAAACAACATACCCCAAATCCTAAATAATTTGGATTAGGTGAGGGATATGGTTATATGAAATCCCCAGATAGATTTTCATACTGAATACATTTTTGGGAAAGATGTATTGTTTAGGAACTAGTAAACCATGTAGCTGAGCATTTGAATAATTACAGGACTCAAAAAATTTCATGAGAATCTGATTCATATTTATTTGGTATCTGTTTGCTAGAGGAAGCAATATGGTATACTCTACATCACATTTCAAGTATGGTAAATTTTCATTACATTATATTTCAGTTGTGAAACAAGGTCTTTTAGCCCAAAAAATAGAATTCACAGAGGCAGGTGATGGTAATAATGTGCATTGATTTTTACATAATTTATCTGTTCATTTTGTATGAATAATTTTTTTGCATTCATAGCACAGAGCCAAAGCTTAAAATCTTAATGAAAGCATTTTGTAAGAGGAGTGGATTAGAAAAAAGTAACTGCCAAAATTGTGTACATAAAGAAATAAGAATGTTAAAAAGAATATGGTTGAATTTGAGATAATTCATATTAAGGAACAGAAGGGTACCGTAAAAAGTCAAGAGTAGAGGAACATGGTGGGAAAACATATATGAAAGGAGCAGACTAGGAAGTGGCGCATGATTATATATGTGACCAAACAATAATCCATCTGAGAGAATGGAAACTAATGCTTGGAACATCTTTGACTGTCCTCTTACTTTTGCTTTGCAGTTTACTGTTTTTTAAAGACAACTGATTTTCATTACTTATACAATATATAGATCATTAATTATCATCTCTTTACAGGGATATTTGTCTCTGGTTGGAGTGAGTGGTGTTTTGTATCCAGCCATTAGCCTGAACCGCAGTGTGATTCTGACTGTGCAGACTGGCTTGCACCCTCCCAAAAAATTTATTAGTATACCTCATGAGGTAGAAGCATAGATCATACCCAAAATATTATTGTCATGATTTGAATAATAATAACTTGTGTACATTCTGCTTTATCATAGCTCTGAAATTTTTACATCTTAAATATTTTTTTTTTTTGTGAATGTATATATATATTTCTTATTTTGAAGTCTTCAAGGTCCCTTTCATATGAGTTATTCTTCAGTTTGATGTTCACTAGAATATTACAGATTCTATTTAACTGTTAAGATCTAAGATACTAACTGCATTCTTGTCTGTGAATCATATCTTAATGCTGTTGTGTATTACAGCAGTACCTCTTTGTCTACAACAGTACCTTACTATTGTCAGGAAAAGTGTGCCTCCATGATGCACACAAGTACACATTTTCCTATTTGTGTACATTAATTCTTGCTAAGTGTTTTCCATGTGATAGTGTGTAAGTGACCAACATGTTAATGGTATGGATAATAGATCTCATGATGATATGTCTGATCAGTGTGTCATATGAATGTGGTTTATATACTGCCAGAAAACTCCCATGAGGAGATTATAACCTCGGGATGGATTACCCATATATTGTAAATATTGTATATAAATTGAAAAGGCATTGCCACAGAATTGACTACAATTTTGAATTAATATTTCTGCTGTTTTCTAGTCCAACAAGCTTAAAAAACCCACGAGGTTTTGTATGAATGTGGGTTACTAAAAATGATCATACTTTTAAGTGCAGATACTATGCTTGCCTTTTTGCAGTTTACTAGTCTTACACTAATTAACTACTGGTACCTTTAGTTTGGTACATATCTGATGACATCCCTCCATTATTATTGTAATATCACAGCCTTGCATTTGAAATACCATAATGGAAGCTAAAAAAGGTTTCAGAGTACTACACTCTGCATTAAATGTATTAACAAAAATAGCTTACATTAATATTATTCAGCCCTATATTTGGAATATCCAAATGAAAACTGTACACTGTTTCACATAACTACACCATGCATTGTTTGTATCAAGAACCATAACCTATATTAGATTTTATATCTTGTTACATTTCCCTTTTAGGAATGGTTTTCATTTCTGTATTCATGCATAACATTGTGCTGCTTTCAATAATATCACTAAACTGCCACATTTGTCCTAAGGAGACAATAGAAGCTGGAAGTATGGTAATGTACTGCTACTTCCGTCCTTGTATTCTGCTTCCATTCTTGTAGGTGCATTTAATAATTATGATGGCATTTCTGTATGTAAGCATTTTTATATTTCTTATAATCAGCCTTGTAAATAAATGGGACTATAGAATTTATATTTAATTACCTGAACTTCAGTGAAATGAAAGGAACTTGTATGTTATGTAGAAAGGAAACACTTTGAACAAATAGTACATAAATGAATTAGTCATAATGATACATACTTCATCTTTGTTAGTCATCTAGAAGGATACTACCTATTTTGTGGATATGAACTTTTTTTTTTCTTTCTGGATCTCTAATATTGATGTACTTGTACTTTAATGAAAATTTTGCATGTATTTATCAAGTAATGACGGGTATCTGTTTAATGGTATGATAGGCCCAGTGGTGTTGTATGGATATGAAGCTTGGGCTCTGGATAAAAGGATACATTTGAGTGGGGATGTGTTGGAAATGATAGAGTAAGAGAAAGGTGTTCTAGTAAGATGGGTATTTATGAGAGAGCTGAAGGAGGTGTGATAAAATGGTTTGAATATATGGATAAGATGACTCAGAGGGGGACACTTATCAGGAGTGTAGGGAACAAGGAATAGGGGGAAACTGAGGAGGAGGTAGAAGGATGAAGTGAAAGAGGCCTTGAGTGTTTGGGGCCTGAACATATAGAGAGGAGTGAGGTATGCACGGGATAGAGAAAACTGGAGCAATGCGGTATACATACAGGGGACAATGGGCTTTTAGTGGGCTTAACCCCAAGGCACATGAGGTGGTCGGGGAAACCACAGATAGGTTTGTGGGGCTTGGTTGTGGATAGGTAGCTCTGGTTTTGTGCATTATGCATGATAGCTATATGGTGAAAGTGAGAGAATGAGGCCTCTCTTCATCTCTACCTGGCACTACATCACTGTAATGGGGAAAGCATGATTTAAAGAATTATCAGAAGTCAAAACAGAATGACCCCTCAGAAATAACCTAAAGGTTTCAGGTTTGTACAATATGGATTAAGTAAAATACCCTCCTGTTCTTGGTACCTTGACCCTCTGCCACTGCTATATCCACCTACATTTTTCATTCACCTCAAACTAATCTTCCTTTCCCTTACTCCATGATTCTTGATTTCTCCCACTCCCTTTCCTCTACTCTACCTTCCTCTCCATCACCCTCTACGTCCCTGCCACACAGAAAGTTCTCCCCTCCTGTAGTATTACTTTTTAGAAATAAGAAATAGCCAAGTGAGGACCAATCATCTAGTTCTTGATCCTAACTCAGTAAGATATGAAAAGCTTGCAGGCATTAAGAAACAAATGTAAATACCAACATGATAGTGTTTTATGAAGGTGCAATATCAGTTGAAATAAGGAAAAAGGAAAATACTTATTGACAAAAATAATGGTCAAATAGAAGACAATGGGAAGAAATAGAGGGCTATATTTATAGGCGATATAATGGAGCTCATGCGATGCTGAAATGCAGCCATTGCATGACCTCCATCGTCAGTATTTATAGACAATGTGACAGGCATGGTTATGTGATGGCCATTGTCTCCATCTCCAGGGGTACCAACATATCATTTGGTGGTAGGTTGGTATGTTGCAAGTCAGCTGATCTGCATACATGACCGTGGGGAAGGCAGGAGACATGAATCTTCTGTTCCCTTCTCTGGAAGGTAGTGAAATTTTTTAGTCTTTTTATTCACCAAAAATGGTGACATGGTGCAGTGCAAGAGCCAAGACCACAGAATTACAACAAAGAAAAGGAAGATATGGAAGGAGATGATGGTTCAGTTTAACATAATGACCCCAGGCAGGAGCTGCATGGAGTTAGAAGAGAAATATCTTGGGGAGGAACATGCAGTCTAAGAGGCATATGCCATCATGGGAGAGGCTTATGAAACAGCTGAATCTGTGAAGAAGATGGGAGATGAGTAACTTTACTTTGAAAAGAACTAAAAAGCATGTATGAGATTACAACTTTTATTAACCACAGGTTTCTTTTATAATAAAAATACAAATATTTGCGAGTAGTAATCCTTTCCAAAGTGACTTAAAAGTTTCAGCAACATATCCATGGTGAACAAACAGGTACAGTGTCAAGAACATAAAGAAATTAATTTATCTAAAAATAAGTACCAGCAATAACTAAATCTACAATGACTTTAAAAAAGGTGTGCACAATGGGAGTTTTCTTCCAGGATACCTTTGGCTCTAAAATCAGGGGCAGCTGAAGGATCAAGCTGGACATATGGCAGATCTAATGGTTACCTATAAGTAGATTTCATCTTCTGCAAAACTACACAAGCCATAATTATTTTTTTTACTTTGTGCAATTTGGTCCTCATAGGTACTGGCAGGACAGCAAATCTTTTGAATACACCATGTGTCTCCCTTTTGTATTCCTAATCCTTGCATGAGAGGTATTACACCTATTCTGCTTATCAGTACTAGAATTACCTATTGGACTTAAAGAGTAGACCTACAAGGATATTTAGTCTCCCAACAGAAACCCAACCAGAGCCTTTCACACAACAAAAGAAACATTAAATATTCTAAGCACTCATATGCGCCCCCAGGCCAATTTGTTGCTATATTTGTGTATTAGAGGATGTGTCATGTATGCCCATCACAATAAGTGCAAAAATTCCATTGCGACAACAGCAGAACTCTACATCTGCACCACCAGAACTTTTAATTGGTATGTATGTACCATCCAATTACACATGGCATCCCAGCAATTACAGAGAGCTGACTCATTGTGGACTCCTTGCTGGTGGGCTTTAGGGAATTTATGTACCAAGGTACTAGTTCTGCTATCTTGGTAGCAACATTCTTAGCTGAATGTTGCCAGTTGCTATGTATCGGAAAACCACAATGAGGTGGGATTGGGGCATATACAGGACAGAATATATAAGTATGTATTATATATTATATATTGTTATATATGTCTTGAAATCCTCCCCTTCAGTTTTTACTTTTCCAAAAGAGGAAACAGAGAAGGGGGACCAAATGAGGATTTTCCCTCTAAGGCTCAGTCCTCTGTTCTTAATGTTACCCCGCTAATGCAGGAAATGGTAATATGTATGTAAAAATGTCTTATTATTGTCTAAAGCGTTCACTTGTAAAAATGCTTTGCAATTTAACAGAAACACTATATGATACTTGGCAAGTAGTAATTTGTTACTGAAAAACTATAGGAAATAAAAGAAATTTTGGTTCAATGGGCTGCAAAAATTTTAATACAGACTCATGAATGTGACTTAGTTGTATGCCCAGTTTCAAAGGAAATTTTTTCTTCTGGGAGATATTACTAGAAAAGCACTGAAAATGTCACCTTCTCTACACGTGAATAATGTGCAGTGGTTACAGGCAAAATTTGGCTATGCTATGTTAGGTTAGGCTAAATTGCTGAAAGTACAAAGGTAAGGTCATTGTCTATTCAAGCCCATAATCAGTTTTTTATTAATTTCAAGAACTTTCTAATAATTACAACAAGGAAAAGGCATATTTTGAAATCAGTGTATAAGAGTGCATTTGATTCATTTTGTTATTGAAAAACATATACAGGTAAGTAAGCCAAAAAGAGCTAGAAATTTCAGTTTAACATCTGAAATAACACGACCTAAAATCAGATATGCTTTAGAAAGCCTAAAAATTTGTCTTGATAAAATGTTTAACCATATTCAGGCACAGAACCAAAAAAATGAGTGGGAAAATTTATTTGCTATCAAGCTCAGCTCCTCTGTCATGGTGCCTGATGTTCTCAGGAAGTTCAGTGGTATATTCCTTTGAGAGTCCGTACCTTGCAAATGAACACATTGCTGTTGGCTTGGGATGGATTAAATGTCTATCCCATGCCTTCTGACCCTGTCTATTCTTCTAATGCAACTAAATGCTCTACGTGTTCCAGATGCTCTAAATGTTCCATCCTGAAATCTTATATAATTTGTAATCAGCGAAATCAGTGTTGGATGTATTTTGGTCTCTTATTTGATGCTTTGTTGTTGTAACCACCAAACTTTGCCTAATAGATATATATCTTGTCTTAAAGAGTATGATAAGGAATACTTACCCAGTCTATGGGGGGAGCATATTTCCTGGTGCTTCTCTCTAGCTTATCTAGGAACTGGTAAAAGTCAAGATACAGGGCTCAAGCTAAAAAGGGTAGGGGGGGATCATATTTTTAAGAAATAAGATTATACTTTAAAGGGATCACAATAAGAGGCATCTTTACTTTGGACTAAGGTCAAAACTATTCCTATCTTCAGTAAAATGCTTACAATATTTCAAATAAAACAGCCCAGTGCAAAAGCCATATTCCACATAAGCCACATACGAGCAGGCCAATAGATGTGCGAGCCTAGACACCACGCAAATACTTACTTTTTGGCTCTCTCCATTCAATCGACGTTTCCATATAAATTCATAAAACTGGAATGTATTTTAAGAATATGACAGCTGTGTTCCCTCTTCTTAATTAAGGCAAACGAATTGCATCTCATCAGACAGACAGACACAGTAAGTAAAACCAACCCAGAATGACCCCTTGCAGGAATTGATAAAGTTTTAATGTTAATGATTGGGTCAGCTTTGGGCGCTCCTAAATTTGGTTGCTGTCTCGCCTCATTACATATATAATTACGCATGTTAAAGTATGAAGAGATATATTTTCTTTATTATTTTAAGAGCTGAGTATACAGACAATTTGCAGGAAATATTAAGTTGACTGTATATGATGGGTTTAATGAATACAAGGGAATAATATTAACATCAATAATATGTCAATTAGTAGCGCTTAATTTATTCTTCGCTCAATAGATGGCAGTGTTATGGAGGTTTCTGGCACTTGCTTACAGCTAGTTGTTGCATATTGCCTTCCTTTTCTTTAATATATGGTCTTTGGAAGGTTGCCCTTGCGACGGCTGCCAATGTAAATACAGTCGTTCCAGTCATCGCAAAGTTATGTGAGACGAACCACGTCGCCTTGCCATCGCATTTACTACGACTTGTTAACCAATCAACGTCGCCTTGTTATCGCATTACTACGACTATAGATGCGTCGGCGTCAATGGCCATCCAACGTCCGTCGTACCGTCTACGAATAAGCCCATAAACTTGCACGCGTAATGTAAATAATCCAGGCCTTGTGTAGTTGCTATAGTGCCGTAATGACACATATTATAGAGTAGTTAGTCTGAAATAAGAATTGTTAAAATCCAAGCTCAGTTTTCATTGTCCCAACTGGGAAAAAGGACTACAATAGGGAATAAGACGCCATTTCCTCTATATTGCGTGTATGTATAAATGTGCTCACATTTTGCTTCGTATGGGGACTTTTTGTTTTTATGGATACGAGTGTATATTATGACCTTAAATGTATAGTCTGATGTCCAATACCCTGTAGAATATTTTTAATCGTTGTCGTTTTGTCGGCATAAGTAATCTCCATCGACCATATATACCACTCCATCTAATCATATCACTGTTACGTCATTCTCACAAACATCTTGAATAACCCTTCATCATGTTCCGCCTTGGATCTGTTCAAGACCACGAAGGTAGTACGTGTATTCTTCCTCATGATATTAACTCTATCGAATGACCTTGCTCAAAGTCAACCCCGCCCTAGGGCGATGTAATAAGCCTAAGTATGTACTCTGAGGGCAGTTGGAGTCTGGAGGAAGTCTTGTTAATGTGACATTGAGAAGCTGGTGGTGCTTGTCGTCCTCGTCTCGCGGTGCAAAGAAGCTTTTATTAAGTGCTTATCTCGTCTCTGATGTATGAATGTGAGACTCGAGTTTCTCTGTCAGGATAGGAGAAAATCAGCGCTAGAGATGTGCATTTTTGCATATTATAGTTCAATTTTAGAAGAAAGAATAGATAAATGAAAATGTAAGAATATGTAGTGAAAAGATGTCACAAGAGACATGGACGAGTCTTTGAGGACTACGGTCATGTCGTATGATGGTCATGAGGATATAAAGTAGTGCAGGGAGGAGAGGTAGACAGCGAAAGTAATGGGAAGATGCTGGGAGAGAACTGAGTCAAAGGGATATTCTAGATGTCTGTCATTAGAGGAATGTCAGGGAATTGGATACCAGGGAAACACTTTGTGTACTGAGTGTATTGTGTATATGAAGCTGCACTTTGAAAAATAAGAAACATTTTTGTAAATGTGGAAGCCTATGTTCATTTTTGATACCTTGGATATGAGATGGAAATGTGTGTGATTTCTAAGGCTGTGTATGCTTATTCCTCACCCTTGGAATAGTTTGACTGGCATAGAAATAATGCATTGATAGTCTAAAACTGTTTTGGTGGCGGAGGGAGGTATCTGGATCTGTGCTTAACCTGATCCTTGACTTTTTTTTTTTATCTCTTATCAGCCAGACAAAATATTGGCTGATCCGGTTTATACTGGCTCACGACTCGCCGGCTTTGACCTGAACCCGCTTTATAGAATTAACTTGTTCTAAGATATCCCGAAATGGAAATAAAGTATAATGATATGCAATAATGACATAGTACATTTAATAATAATATGTTTATTGTTTTGTATGCTTTTAAATGAATGACAGGTTTCGGGAGATGACCGACTCAAATGGGCGACTTCCTGTAGCTTTCACCACACGGCTCCCAAGACATAACAGCATATTTGACATTGCTTGATTAGATTAGATGACAAGGACTAATTACAAGAGTTTTTATTCTAAGTTCATACTGAGAACTTGCTGCGAGTATTTAGGGATTGGATTTCACAGGAAAAAGATGAGCAATCAGAGGATAGAAAATATATCAACGTACGGAGAAATAGTGACTTCCAATTTTGCCTTTGTTTCAGTATTATTTCCTTAGTAGCCAATTATATTCTTTGAAAAACCTTAGATTTATCAAACCCCTTTTCTCTTCACGTTCTGTGGTAAATCTGGTAAATCTTCAAAACATATTATAAGTAGAGTTACCATATAATATTCATTCAAAGTTTGAAGACGAATCCTTTTTTTGCTTCTACCAGTAACGTTAATGTGATTTACGATGTAACGGAACTTCCTGAATATGAGACTTTAACTTTGCTCATTTCCATGATCAGTTGCTTAATGAATAGGTCCGTACTTTATTCATTACCGGCTCAGTTCTGTGTTTATCATTCTCATATGTTCTCGCCTTATCTCTGTAATTTACATCACGATAATAATTATAATATAGCATTTGAAGTAAAGTGTACAAATATTAACCCGCATAAGACAGTTATATGCTTATCAAAATCAAATTCTCCTTAGAATATGACAAGTATTTTCGAGAAGTAATACACTGTTCCTTCTAGGTGTATTTCATTTCTATTTCAGATATATATGTGGAAATTCAAATTATACTTCGTTGTTCCAGGTGGTGGCAACACTCTCCCTCCGCAATACACTTTAAAGAAAAGTAACACGATCGAATTGATCGCAGAAAGTGGTGGTTGGCAATGACATAAAGCTTTTCCTTACGACTAACAGAGGGCGCGCGTGATTTCACGAGATTACTGTTCGCGGATCTGGTCTTTGCTTTTGAAGTTACTGAATTGTAAAGTTGGGGGAGATTATTTTATTTCCTACTTGGGGGTTGGTGGTTAGTTACAGAGAGCTTTGAATGGTAGGGGGTATAGTTCTGTTGCACAGAATTGAGTACCGAGTATGCTGAGATGGGACTACATTGGGAGGATTTTCGTTTTATTGTGAAAGTGTTGTGTGGCTGTGGATGCTTGGCTAGCCGTTGATTCTTCTGGATGCTCTGTTCTGAGTGGCTTGCAGCCTTGTTACATTAGCGTTTTTAAGTGGAGCGGGTGAATTGTTTTTATATGATGTTGAGGGATTCTTTTTCCTGTCCACAATTAGTTTTTTGAGGGCATTTAGTTTGTGTGTTGCTTTTGTGTTGATGTTATTGGTGTGGGGATTGAATATCATGTGTGTGTCGCATGTGGCTACAATAGTTGTTGTGTTCAATGGGAGAGACTGGTTGCGTAACAGCAGAAAATACGGATTTTTTTTAGCGCCATAACTGCTGGTCAGGCATATCGTTATCAGCCGTATCGGTAGATATATAGACCAAGTGACCCTTTGGTTCGCTTACGACCAAAACAACACGAGTGACAGCACATGTCTTGTTATTTCAGCAGCCGCAACTCGACAGCCTAATACATAATTAAAATATGCGAAATATGAAACAGATAGAATCCTTTCCTTTGAATTTCATTGATGACTTCTGCTCCCAGTTTAGAATTATTAATAAGTGTACGATTTACGATAAGCCCTTGTAATAAACACTGCATTAGCCTCAAGACGTCGGAAGTGTTCTTATCTCTAAAAACACTGATGCTTCAGTAAATATCGACACAGAGAGGCAAGGTCGTCATTATTATATCTTCATATTTCATAAATCCAAAGCAAGGTACACGGCTGAGCAAAGAGCTCCCGGTAGATACCCTCTCCACCGTGACGGCAGCGGGAAAGAAAATCCGCAGTGGCGGAGGGTATATGTGGTTCAAGATTAAAGGTTATTTGAAGTGTAGGGTGGAGGACGGGTACTGATAAGTCGCTTCACTTCTTCAAAGTGTACAACCAGGTCTACAGAAGCCTCCTGACTCCCAGCTAATGGCTATACATAAAGAAAAGGGTGTAAAGCGGGAGCCATAATTCAGTATCCAGATGAACTTAGTAAATTCATGACTCATTGTGGAAGTACCTTACAAGCACAGCTGAAGTATGCAGGATGAATTGATGGGGAACTATCTAACCACTGCAAGCGACAGGCTGGAGCTTCCCAATCATTTTTTATGCTTATATTTTCTATATTTTTTCTTTTTGAAAACAATTTTGTCAACATGAATCCGATTGAAGTATGCTTTTTACCGTACCATTCTGGGTGATAATAATATTGACAGTGAAGTAGCCTTTGAGTTATACATATTAAAACGAATTTCTTGCGTGTATATATATATATATATATATATATATATATATATATATATATATATATATATATATAGTAATGTTTACTATACAGATATATTTAATCTTTTATTCTTAATGTATAATAATGAATTGTTGATTTTCATACATTATCAGCCTAAGAATTTCATGGAATTTAAACTGCTAAGTCGCACTGGTAAAACTCTGCAAAGTTTAAGAAAATGACAAATTCTTGATTATTTTTAGTGGTACAATATCTAGTGTCATTAAACACTAGCAGCTGAAAGCCATCATATCCAAAATGCATACATCGCACTGAAAGTTCGAGCTATATGCACGAGTATTCCCATATATGCATATATTTTTCTAGCCAAATGATGATGGAAATTTTATTATTGATGATGATGGAAATTTTATTATTGACAAAGTGGCACTTCTTAAGAACATATGAGTTATATAATGGAAGATTAGAGTGTCATGTCTGAGTATGTGTCAGTCTGGCTCAGCCAATTGGTCCCTCAAGGTCCCTCCCTCTAGTGCACGCCGGCGCACCCCAGCAACAGCAGATTTGAAGGTTATATTCGTCAGCCTTTTTCTAAACGATTAATTTCCTGTGTACGTGATTGTCACGCCGCATTATGCCCATTTTGCGTGGCAGTATATGTGTGACTGTCATCCCAAGCGTGAGTTCCTGTCGAAAGTTTCCTAATATGTTGGATGTTAGAGGTGGAGTTGGTGGGTCTGTGCCCCAGGGAGGGTGGTGCGTATGGGACAGTACTTTTTGATATAAATTTTTCATCATTTGTAGCCAGTCATTTCTTCTGAGGAAAAGTTGTGTAGGAGAACTTTAAAAGGTGATGAAAACTTAATAACCTTACTAATTGTGACTCCTAAGAGAAGCATAGGATATATATTTTTTTTTAGGGATACATTCCATAAGAACCTAATTAGAAAAGTAATGATGTGCTGTTTTATTAGTTTTCTTAGCGAAGACTAACGCCAGATGTATAGTTATTTTTGAGGAATTACGTGTTACCGGGCTCCACCTGCAACAGGTTACACGCGATATAAAAGTCACTTTTGATGAGGCTGTGTTACTGGGATTACAATCTTGTCAAAGAACTTCTCTTCAAAGTAGTGAATCTGTTCCCCTGCCATTGTAAGTAGCGCAGCCTTGGGCAGCAGGAGCCTTCAGGAAGAGGCCCTTGGTAACACCAGGAGTCCTTCTCAGAAATTTGTCTTGGGGTATTCATAAAAAAAATGATAGAAATCACATTGGTAATACTTTACTTGTGCCTCTGTATTAAGTAGATTAAACAAGAATTTCTTATGTAATGTGAGGATTTATATGATAGAATAAATTTTAGGGCTGGGGGAGTATGTTTGGGATGTCTAGTCAATCATGTCGTAATGACAGTAGTGGGTAGGGTCATGAAGATCAAGGAAAATAGGGTTAATGTAAATTTAGTGGTTAGTTTCAAGAATCTAGAAATTTATTATAAGAGAAAAGGACCTCATCCACAGTATGGTGGGGCTCTTGCTGGATTTGTTTTTTACGTCGGCAAAATAGATGGAAGCATTGATGCCAACTCATTGGCTGATTTGTCATCAAGTCTGAAGAATAGTCACTGGTGATAACTAGTTAGAATATGCTGACTTATCAGCATTGGTGAATCAGAGGCTGTTTTGCCCATTATATTGAAAAATGTAATAACAGCTGTGATTCTTAGCAGAAATATGTGAATTACGATGGTATGCTGATGGGAATATTGTGAAATGACTGCTTAACGAGAGGCTGGGTGGCATTACCAACAGCCTTACAGTTTGTTACATTTTGTTGTCATTTTTAAGGTTGTTTGGCAGTTGGTGAGATGCCAGAATCAAAGTCATGTCTGGTATAGTTTTGCTTTTCTATAACATTGTAATATAGTAACTATCAGAGTTATTTAGGTGGTGGTTTTTATACATTTTGACAGTTTTTGAATTCTAACACAAGGAAATGTGCGTGTGAAATGTAAGTTGTACGAAATGTGTCTCATTCCTGTTTGAGAAATATGGAATTGAATATGAATACTCTTGTAGTATCAAAGAAATTATGGAAAAGCCAAACATAATCAATCACTTGTACGCTGATGACTCGGCACTGCATTCATCCACATACTTCAATTCTGCTCCCTCTTCTCTCACTCAATCTACATCTCGCCTTGACACAGCTTCCACATTAAACTCAGACTTGGACAGGATATCTCAGTGGGGTACACAAAATCAAGTTTAATGCCTCCAAGACCCAGTTTCTACCTATCTGTCTATCGAAAACTCTTCACAACTCTTGTATCTTCTTTGACAGTTCTGTAATTCCTCCTCTTGACTCAGTGAACATACTTGGTATTACTATAAAATCTAATCTTTCTTGGAAACCCCACATTATGGGAATAGCTAAGTCTGCCTCTAAGAAACTGGGTATCCTATTTAGATGTCATAACTTTTTCTCTTTTGAACAGTTGCTCCTAGTATGGAGTACTGCTCCCACACTTAGGGTGGTTTTAGCTCTGTTTCTTTACTTGACAGAGTTAAGTCGAAAGCGATTTGACTGATAAACTGTCCAAGGCTAACTTCCAAACTTGACCCCCTTGCCCTACACCCCAATGTTGATTCACTTTCCTTTTTCTATAGGTATTACTTTGGCTTTTGCTCCCGAGAGCTGGCTGCTTTGTGCCCCCACCACTAGTAAGACCACGGAATACTCGGCAAGCTGTTGCGTCGCATGATTCTTGTGTGGCCATCTGCTACTCAAGGGTGTGCCGTTTTGATAACTTTCTTTCCATACATGTCGAAGCTCTGGAACTTTCTACCTTTTCATGTCTTTCCCATTAACTGTGACCTGGCTCACTTCAAGAGAAAGGTTTTTCACTTTCTCAAAAATTCGTAAATACTTTTCCTGTCTTTTTTTCCCCCTTTCTCAGTTCTCTTTATACTTTCTCTGTCTTTTTTCCCCCCTTTCTCAATTCTCTGTATATTTCAATTAGGGCCTGTCCTTGATGTGGACTTTTGTCTGTGACTGGAGCCTTCAACATTAAAAAAAAGATAAATAATGCAACTTGAGGATTCCCAGCAGTAGTCTTGATAATGGGCCTTATAATTGAAAGAATATGGTGGTGCTGTTTTCACTGGGCAAAGCATCTCATGTTCCTCTGTTATCATTTTCATAATTTGTATCATTAAAGTTAAACTAGAAAAAAGTAGGGTTATTTGCTTTTGCGGTGCCACCTGTTTGATTTTATTTATTTTTTTTTTCTTGCTGAAAAATAAGTTATTGATGAGTTAGAGACAAAGTGTGAAGGAAAAGAATAAAGATTAAATTTTCACTGAAAAATGAGGCAAAGTATGAATACCATTTAATCTCTTTAGAAGAATGCTGTAGTTGGAGCTGCATTTAACCTTTTTCTGAAGCACTCATCATGCTTACTACTTATATTTTTTGTTACCAGAAATGTTATAGATAAATCTTGTCTACTCTGTCTTCCTTGTGTTTGTACCATGTGTATTTATGAATATATTAAGTATTTATAGGTTAAATACGTATATACTTGTGCACATAATCCTTTTTTTTTCACCAATGTCATTTACAGCTGTAGCACCATATCTGCTTGTCATTCATTTCACTTTCATCTCAAATTGTTAGTTTCTCCCAGGATTCACATCCTCCATTCCCTTTTGTGGATATTTGCCATAGGTTCATTTGCTTTAACCTGCTTGTCTTTCTAAATGTATGGTAATTATGCAACCATTTTTTGATCATATTAGATGTTATATAGCCTTTTGAGTCCACATTTTTGTGAACTTGAGTTTTCATGTATTTATATCATGCACCACTGTATTAGGACATTGTAAATTTACGTTAGTATTTCAAAATAGTTTTTAAAGTCACCCTTTGGTTTTAAGATGTTGAATTCATCTCTTTCTTTTGCTTGTCAGGATGTTGACACAAATACAATATTGCAGATGTGCAGTAATACTACATTATCATCATTTAGATATATATGCTTACAAGCAAGGTTACACTCTGAAAGGATAGACTAAGAGGCAGTGTAATGTAACCTTTGTCTTGAGCCAGTCAGGGCGGAGGTAATTGAGGCCTGTCCAGTATCTGAGATCCTAGTTAGCTCGTGAAACTTGGTTGCATGCCAATGTGCATCCTATACATCAGCATCTGTACACAGGGCAACTGATGATATGTTGATTCCAATAAGCTGTGTGTGAAGTAAAGGAATTTTGTATGAAATTGTAACAGGGATTGATTTTTGTTTGTGTCTGGGAGTTTTATTGTTTTGTGTGTGGTAACTTAGTCACTTCATGTGTGGCATTATATTTGAAATGCAGGCAGATGTTGCTAAGTGGTTTAAAGTTGTCTAAGAAGGCTTTGAAGGAGTGCGCTGGTGTTTAGGTTTTCTGAGGAATGCCTTTGGGTTTAATAAGAAAGATTAGGATTACCAACATGAACCAGGGTATGCATGCTTCAAGGTCAGTAGGTACACTAAACCTGTTTTCATTGCTAGTCAGTAGTTTCTTATTTCTTATTACTTTTCATAAAAAAGTAAAATAAAAAAATTCTTTAATTAGAGCTTTTTCTTGGCTACATTTTCTGTAAGTAAACATTTTACATTTTCAATAAACATGGATGTCATGTATAATTGTTTTATCAGTTGTTTAAAAAGGCAGTTGGCACCTTTACACCATGGTCATGTACTCTAGCCAAAGTGCTGTAGTTCTATTATTGATATAGGAATGTTTTAGGGTTATTGGAATGATATATCTAAGTTAAGCTCATAATTGTGGTACACATTGTGAAAGGTACCCCCCTACTTTTATATATATATATATATAGCTTGAACATGCTAGCCCCACAGTTGTCCAATGCCACACAACCATTGATCAGATCAGCAGTTCATTTGTTGAATAGTATATTACAGTCTCCTTTGGCAGATAGAATTAGGAGTTGTCATTTCATGGCATTTCTTACTGTAGTCAGTGAGGTTTAGGTTAGATGACAAATATTAATTTTTGTGATTGCTGGGAATGAGTACAGTATTTGCAATCTCTGGTGAAGATATGTTTTGGCATTGGGATATACCCAGTTAATAGGATTTTTCATGTTTAACTTAGATAATGATTTATGGTATTGAGCTTATGCTTTTGTAGATATTTGTGGTAAACTTTTATATGATGGTTTTTAAGTGATATTTTAGTAGAAATTTCCAGTTTAATGGGATGGAACTGGTACATACAGCTTCAGCAACATCCCTTACACAAATCTACCCATCTCCAGCCTGTTAAAGTAAAACATGGCCTTTTGCACTTTTGAAGGTGTTTCTTACTTTTTCTCTTTGCACAATGATTTGATTGTTCTCTTAAGACCAAGGTTTTCATTCTTACCACCACCATACAGAATGTTTCCATTGCATCTGATCATTGATCATTCCCCTATCATCTGAATTGTCCCTATTCCTTATCAGTTCTTGTACATCTATCCTTCTCTTTGTACCTTATACCATACTGTAGCAAAATTTGATTTGACAAACTGCTTTTCAGAATGGCTGAAGACCTTCAAGCTAGAGTTTTGTCGGGGAAGGAGGTTGCTCAGTAAGTTGATTTTACATCATTTTGAGTTATTGACAATTAATAAAATCTTTTCATGTTTTTATAACTGTCGAGTACAAGGTACAAATATGTCCTTCATATTATGTAAGATGAGCCGTGCTTCACTGGTAATGTTTACCATTTGAATAACCCTCCACAGAGATGTAAGGAACAAATTGAAGAAAGAGGTTGAGGATCTCAAAAAAGAATTTCCTGATTTTGCTCCTGGTCTTGCTATTGTGCAGGTGTGTACAGTTTATTTATAGTTTTTCCTAGTATTGATAGTAAGAAATAAGTTTTGCTGTAAGTTCTTTAGGTTGTTTTAATAGAATAATGTATTTTTGTTGATTTAGAACATGAATTGGCATTGACGTCTCATAACTCCATTTAGAACATGCAGACAAACATGAAGAAGAATAAAGTGTGTCAGGATAGAAATTAGAAAAATTGCCTGTTTTGTGAGGTTAAATTTTTGATAGGCTGTGAAGTGAGATTAATCCACTCACTGCAGCTGTAGTAATATTCAGGGATGTAATGTAGTACAGGTTGTACCTCTTTAATATGGCAACCTTGGGACCTGGCTATTGCTGGACCACAGAAAATGCTGGAAAACAGAAATTGACCCTTAAGTCATACACAGTTGACTATCCAATCTCATAATTCTCATCCAAAGTCTTTACAGAAGTTCCTTTATCTAAGTTTTTCTAACTTCACCTTCTCAAGCATAGATAAGGATTTTGGCTTACACATATTAGTACTACCACCATCTTCTGCACCTCATGGTCTCATGTATGACATTCTGAAGGGCTGAAATACAGCTGAATATAAGAAATTAACAAGACTGTTAATTAGCTTGGCTGCAGTGTAACATCCAATCTTTCTTGGAAACCCCACATTATGGGAATAGCTAAGGCTACCTCTAAGGAACTTTGTATCCTGTTTAGATGTCGTAACTTTTTTTCTTCTGAACAGTTGCTCCGTTTATACAAGGGATTGATTCGTCCATGTATGGAGTACTGCACCCACATTTGGGTTGGTTCTAGCTGTTTCCTTACTTGACAGAGTTGAGTCGAAAGCGATCTGACTTATAAACTGTCTCAGACTAACTTCCAAACTTGATCCCCTTGCCCTACACCGCAATGTTGGTTCACTTTCCCTTTTCTATAGGTATTACTTTGGCTTTTGCTCCCGAGAGCT
>JAYMFT010366246.1:0-22243 GCA_038088735.1 Panulirus argus
TAAAGTGTAACACCATTAAAACCTGGAATATTTAAGGATATGTTTTGATTTCCTACAACAATAAACAAACAGCTTCTTTACCAAAAATGTAAAGCTCATATTCATTTAGGAGGGCTTGCAGCATTTTTCAGATACACTTCAGTGTCTCTAATCAAGCAGTCTTAAGGCTAAGCAAATGAGAGTCTTTGAATTTTCTGAATTTTGGGAATTCATTGCCAAGGGTACTGACAGCAGCTCAAATAAACTTAAAGTGTGCAGTTTTCTTTTCTTCACAGAATCACAGAATGTCATTTTGCAGTGAAGAGGTTAATGCCTCAAGAGAGGCAGAAGGCCTAACTTGCGTTTCATCCACTCTATAAGCTAGTCTGGCTGTGTTGGTGGCTCACTAAAAATCAAGTCAAGGTTGGGAACATCAGGCAAAGGCCTTAGTGAAGGGCTTCAAGCTGCTGTACCTAGGCATGTACATGGTCTTGATGATCTCACAGACAATTCTTCCACTGTCACTATCTATCCATCTTTCTATATATCTGATGCCCATTCCCTCCGGGATCTCCCATCAAGGGGTGGCAACAGCAAAAGAATCTCCACTTATTCCTGTCCTTACCACTTTTAACCCTCGGCATATCTGGTACAATCCAGTGCCACTTTTTAGCCTTTTGTGCCTCACCCTTGACAGGTCACTGGCAGAGGGCAACTCCAGCTCAGTGTTGTCAGAGACAGTGAGGCTCTGAAGTATTATACATGACAGGCAAGAAGTGCATGTGAGCAATATGGGCCATTATCCTTCTGTTCCTGTTGCTGTCTCCACACAACAGGAAGAAGAAAACAAGTGCTGAATGAAAAAGTTAAGTTATCATACAACCTCAGGACCCCTTTTATGCTGCTATCAGGCTATACTTGCAAGTGCAGGGATTTGATTTCATGAATTTGTACAGCACTAGCCCTCACTGGTATTCAGGAAGGGGGGGGGGGAATCATACATTTTGGCAACCTTTAAAAGTTGAACAGAAGCTGGGAAAATGATGGACACCTTTGAAATGAAAGGTACTTGACAACACTGTACTCCTTTCCATCCACTTATGACAATACAGCCTCGGCAATGGTGACCTCGTTCATGGTGCAACAACTTGCAGGCAGAGTCCAGCAACATCTATACCAACATCCCTCTTGTGGTAATGACTCACAGAATGTTACTTCATCTTATGCCTTTTTTGTATTACAGTAAAAGCCCAGTTCCCCTTCCTCTCCCTCCATTCAACCCTCAATCTAACCATTTTCCTCTCCACTACCTCAAGTCCTCATCAACAGCATTTTTATGATCATCAAATTTCATTTAATTTACCTACAATATGGCAAGAGCTGTTGAATCATAGTCTGCACTGCATCATGTTAGAGTGTGGTATACTGATGGTAAGCTACACTGTTTCAGGTATATATAGTCTGGTCATACTTGTTAGACTGGGGACACTTAGGGTTTCAGTGATTCATACAATGGCAGATGCTACAACAGCAGATCTCCAGGACTGTATCTACATCATTATGTAAGGGTCAGATGTACTTTGCTATTTCTCATCCTCATATATTCCATGGTCCTTGCGGCCCTCACCACTAATAAGTTATTTCTTACAACATGAGGCAAAAAAATCCCAGTTACCCACCTACAATCTATTATATTCTCCAAACAGTGGAATACTCTTGCTAAATACAAGTCAGCAATATTCCAAAGTTTGATTTTTGGCACCATTACTACAACTTTGTTTTTTTTTCCAATCCAACAAAAAAAACCTACTGCAAAACCATCAATAATCTAGCTACTTCCAAGGGCAGCTTTGCATGTGTGCCATATCTTTTCCAGCAATTTTTTCTGTATGTGGTACAAATGCAATATCTTTTCCAGCATTTTCTTGTGTATGTATTAATAAGAATATGGTTGGGTCAAGCTCATTAGGTCAACATGTCATCATTTCACTTTGACTGCATTCTTTTATGTATTAACAAAGGCAGAATATTTATGAAAACATGCTATCAACCATCATGTTATCATCACTCAATGAGATTCATACTAACAAAAAGGCTGCGTCAAGTTTGTTGGATTGATATGTCATCATTTCATTTGTTTGTAAATTTTCTTGTGTATCTTTATAGCCTAAAGAAAAGAATTAGTAAAATAAGTAATCAATCACCATATCAGTGCTCAATTATGATTACAGTGACAATAAAGAAAGGCTGATATCAATAATTATAAACTAATAAATACATATGCAGGAGGTTCCTGACTTATGAATGGGTTATGTTCCTAGGCACAGACTAAAAATTTAATTGTTTGTAGTCAGAAAATATGAATTACTGAGAATTTGTAAAAATTACAGTAAATACCTGTAACTGACATACTAAATATTGTATTCTTAAGTAAATAATATTTAAGACATCATATCAAGCAATGCTTAATGAAAAAAAGTGCACATTTACAAAGTTTTGTGGTTCATGAGTAATTATAGATATTTTGGGCAACAAATTAAATATTGCTTTTTGGAAACACATTCATAAGTATGGGTGTCTCTTGGCTGAACCTTGGTAACCCAAGGACTCCTTATTATAATGCCACAACAAAGGTCAAAGTGAAACTAAAATACATAAATATTTTTAGAAACAGTGGAAACATGTAGAACAAAGTGGATTATATTCTAATATAAAAAGCAAGTTCACCAAACACAAGATAAATGAGGCGACACCATCACCTGCAGGAACAACTCAACAACATCAGGCTGCTTTTAGCTCTTACTGCTATCTTTTCAATTCTCCCCAACCACAAGTATTTTATTTCTCCATGAATAGGGCCTATATCACTTGATTCTTGGTTGTTTTATTATTCTTTTCTAATAATCTATCTTTTGACATGGGATATTTTTTCCTTTAACTTTATAAATTCAGAATTTTAGATATATATTTTTTCTTCAAGTTTATCAATTTAATATTTAATGCAATATATTTTTTTCCTTAAGTTTATCAATTTAATATCTAAGATGTATATTGGTGTTTGGCAGATCTATCTAGTGAAAGCATTAGGGCAAAATAATAATTTTCTTTAGGTATGACTCTTTTCTTTTTTTATATCACACATTGTTCAACTACCTTAACACAACTCAGGCAATTTGGATATTATTCCAGTATGTTTCAGCTACTTTCAACATATTTTGTGATTTTTTTAATGTTCATCACAAAGTGCAGTGTACTGTACTCCAGTTTAGAAAATTTAAATGCTTAGTTAAGCATAAAAATTAACTGAATAATGACTGATTCTGTGTTACAGTGGCAGTAGCTATAATGTTTAGAAAATAGAAGAGAATAAGTTGTGGAGCATAATTTGAAGCATTATACTTCATTTTTTGACATTAAATAGTATGACAGTGTTGATGATTATATCAGAGAACACAAATGTAACTGATGAAAACATTAATGAAACATTGGAAAGAATTCAAGAAAGTCTAAGAGAACCTTTTCTAGCCTCCCTAGCAGCTGGGATTTTCTCAAAAATTTCAGTATTCTAGTTGAAATATATCACGTCACAACTATGATTAAGCACTGCACCTAAAGCCAACAAACGTAAACAAAAAGACCATGCACCAGTTCATGTCACCACCCATCCTCCCTACAAGTACTGTAGCCATTCAATGTGGTCCCAAGCAACAGATCACATCTGTGTTGTATTAGTATTATGTATTCTTATTGTAAATCTCAACTTCTATGGAGGGAGAGGTTTTTATTGATTCTGTTGATTTTCAACAAGCGGTTAACAAAACTTTACATTAATTCATCCCAGCCACATTTTCCATGATATTCAAACCCTCACCACTTTTGTATCACTTAATATCAATGAACTTGTGTACAACACATGGTTATCATCTAAATCACACTCCACGTCTTGTATCACATTCTTTAAACATGCAGAACAAAACACTCAACATCTAAAGCTAGTTTTGATGTGAAGCTAGACTATAAATCTGTTCAAGTTTCTTATTAGCAATAATAGCTATAACAACTAATTTCTTTAACTTGTCCTTCATTACAATAACACTGGTATATTACATTAACTGACCCAACCACATTTTCCATGATATTCAAACCCTTTCCACTTTTGTATTACATAATATCAATGAACATCTGCAAAATACATAGTAATCATCTAAATGACATTCCACATCTTTAATAATATTATCTACACTATCTATATATCTATCTATCTATTTATATCTCTGACGCCTGTTCCCAGTTGGAACTCCCGTAAGTGGGTGGCCACAGCAATAGAATCTCCATAAATAATGTACAGTGCTGCTTAGCATTTAGTGCCTCAACCTTAGCAGGCCACTGGCACAGGGCAACTCAAACGCAGTGTTTGCGGTCTCCTTCGCAATGTACCTATGCACTACTTTTACCTAATACTTCTACCTATGTTTCTACTAAATGCACAACAAAATTACTCAACATCCAAAGGTAGTTTTGACATGAAGCAAAACTAGTAATTTGTCCAAGTTTCTAATTAGCAATAACATCTAAAGCACCTTATTTCTTTAACTTGTCCATCATTCTATTAACAGTACTCATATTATGAATCCTAGCTAAAAGAGGCAAATATCTTAATACATTTAGTAACTTTTGTTTTTGCAGTCACAGCCATTTCTCAAATATGCTTTTTGTTACAAAGGAGAGCTGTAAAATTACTCTTAAATTCATTCACATCTGGTAAATGATTCTGAACAAGTTTTTTCTTGAGTTCAATTGTAGTATACAGGGGTTTCACTTCCAGTAACAGTGATAAATCATTGTGCAAGCTTAGGGACACGTCTATTTCCTTTGGAATATGATATATCATTCAGCAATAGTAGTTTAGTGCTTATTAAGCAAGAGAGTTATGCAGCATGATGGTGATTTTTTTTTTCTTCTACAGTAATGAAATATATATAGTGGAGGTTTATGATGATCACAGAAAATGTAAGGCTGCTAAAATACTTACAGGAATCAAAAGTATACATGAAAAATTCATCTACCAATCAAAATCTACCTTACCTTTTATGTTATTTAAAAATATATGAATGTTACGGTTATTGTTTATATCTGATCCTTGGCCATTTCACTTTCGCAAACAGCCAATACACAAAACAGCCTGGGATCACTTGTAAACAAACCAAACAAATGTACTGTACCCACATGAGGAGTGGCTGCAGACAAAAATGTTAATATGGTAAATACTGACTATAAAACCAAAAATTACAATATTTTTAGCTCTCGGGGGGATTTGTACAGTTTTTGTTAACCCCACATTTACCCTGATCTTAACCCTCTTAAAATATAACACTCATCACACTACAACACTATGTTCAGTTTACTTTCACATCACCATTAGCTTTCAATGTTTGAGTGATTTTGTTCATCAATAATTGCAAAGTGCTTTGGAAAAAAAAAAAAAGGGGGGATCAAACAGAGCAACAGAAGTGAGGGTTATGTATATGGAATATGTGGGTTACTGTAATACTACGTAAAACAACTGTAAAAAATCAATATAACCTTTGGGAACCTTATCCAACCTCATCTACTGGCCAAACACACCCCACTAATAAAACGGTTTGTTGCTGGGGATTACATGGCCATTGGGTGTGATTAGTTTGTTGATATTTGGTACCATTTTGTGCAAGGCACAATCATGGTGTGATTGGTTTGTTTCAACCAAACTTCAAAAGTGTTTTACTTATTTTCTAGTAATGACCCCAACATTTTCCCAAATATAATTATGAGCACTACTATCACCATATTTAACGTCATTCAATAAAAATCAGGAGCCGTTCAGCTCTGCATTGCCAACATAGATAAGGGAAATAAAAATTTAGGCATGATTATGAGCATCCATTTTATGAAATAATAAATCTTTAACAAGGTGACAACAGTGTTGGTTATGTATATCATGAGAAAGTATGGGATTCCTTTATGTAAAAGTAGGTACATGTAAAAAAAAAATTCAACAGAACTTATAAAAAAAACCTTACCTAGAAGCCAAAATGATAGTAGAAATATACAAACATTAAATCAGAATGCTGCTGGGAGTTGCATGGCTGCTCGTTGTGTCATCTATTTGATGACATCTGACACGATTTGTGTAATAATCATCGATGTGTCTGGCATACTTAGACCAGAATATTAAATCAACAGATATGTCTTGGCTGCTGAGGAAGTTCGGTGATGATTTTAACAAGTTCAGTGGATTTTTTACAAATGTAGCTATTACTAATCATACTTAACTCGCAGTTTTCCTAATATACTACTGATCACCTTATTTCGTATCATTCAATAAAACAAAGCTCAAATCTACACTCCCCAACTGTTATTATATTCTCAACACCATACTAGCACTACAGAATAAAATCTAAATATCCAAAGACTATTGCTACATGGAGCTAAAGTAGAATTTTATGCCGAGATGCTTCAAATCAAGCTCCCTAATTTTCTGTAACCTCTAAACACTACACAAACGCTGCAACACAAAATTACTCCAAATTGCTCAATAACCAAACTTTTATCAGCCACTTTAATCAAATTCTATAAAAACTTAGCTACCACTTGTAAGAGAGCATCACTTGATCCTTCACAAGAGTGGTGCCCCTAAACTGGTGCTTTACCCATAGCATAACCTCACCCATACTAAAAGTACCTTGATTACCACAGGAATAAAGCAACGAAATGATTGTTTCTGCCAACAGACAAGAATGAAATAACGCAAATCTTTCCTTCTTTAGAGTTCCGCAAAAATCACAAAGTAAAACAACGAAATTAAAGTGAAAAATGTTGTTTTCAATTCACAAAATAACCATTGTGCTTAAATCTACGAAGTAAACCCAAAATATCAAAACTGAGAAACTCGACTAAAATGACCACGTCTGTCAACTCTAGCGATATTTATACACACTACCTGTTAAATAAATGCCTTATGTAAGAAATCTTAAGAATGTCAACATACTACACATACTGCAGTAAACGGTTATTTGGGTACTTATATAACTATTTTGCAGAGAGAAGCAATCCAGACCCCAAATCCAGTTCTCTAATCAGCTGGTCTTGAAGTGACGGGCGGGCGGAAGACACATAACAAAATGTTTACGAGCACTTTTCTCAGCTCTTAACACATCTGAAACATGTTTCCTGTTAGCACTGATATACGGCACACAGATCTTCATCCTTACCTGTACAATTAAGTATTAATGAAGACTTAAAACGAAAATTAAATGCCCAAACACACAAAATATCAACAATGACGTTCCACCCCTCAGGATCAACCACACAACAACCTTTCGCCCATTTCCTCCTCCGCCCGCCCCTAACAATTCTATTTTCTGTAGACATGTTTCACGCCTTTATGACTAAAATTCACTCAGAAATATAATCTCACAAGAATAATTCACCATTACACGAAAAGTCTCGTATTTTAGGCACTCTCTAGACATAATTACTACATTCTGTATGGAACTACTTTAAAGTGTTCCTCCGCGCAGTGTTGTGATGGTGAGGTCTAGTCAGGGAAGTTAAAAGTCAATGTAACACGAGTTAGCTCGGCCTCCTGCAGGCAGCACCACTGAGGTTTCTATGACTTTTAACCTCCTTGGGCGAGTCATGAGTCTCAGCTGTGACTGGTGTGATCCTCTTGTTAATTACGTCACTTTAAGGCTCTGGGAACTTGGGTTACACGGTAGAAATATGACAAACAGGATATAATCTTTATTAAAACATCCTGTCATATGTGTTCAAGCAAAGTGATACACCTTAATTTTTGCTGCTCGAGTTCATTCAAAACGCAATGAAAGTTTTACACATAAATTTTTGCTTATTCACTGAAGACAAAAGGGGACACAACTATGTGAAATAGTTTAGCATGCGTGGTTGAAGTGCACCCAGTCCGAGTCTGAAATTTTTCTAGATGATTATGAAACATATAAAGGCAGTGCTTAGTAGAGAATATCGTTCACCTTCCTTATCTCAAACTTTATTTCTTTTGTTTGGTAGAGTACAATTTTTTGTTTGGTCATTGAAGATAGGGCGTAAGTGTCATATTTGATTCATCGTGAAGAACAATATTTCCATATCAATAAAGGAAATTTCACTGACGTAGTATGTGGGTAGACACAGTAATTACGCACCCAGGCCTTTCACAGTATTGCAATAGACGTCAAAGCAACTGACGTATAAACTACGCTAAACATTAGGTAAAAAAAAAGTAATTTCTTTGTTCGTGAAGAATGGGCAACAAAGTGCTAAAGGAACTTTTATTGTAAAGTTCATTGCTATCTGTATATTGACAGTAAATGTCTAAGAAACTTACGGATAAATTGTATAACGAAGAAAAAAATTAGATGAAAAAAATACTGTGCTATTGCTTTGTTCGTGAAAGATGGACGGCAGAGCGTTGGCAAAACATCTATTGTAAAAACAATAGTACAGAATAACACAAATGTGAGTGATGATGGTGGGAGATGTTGTAGTTTGTTAAGACGTGAATGAGCATAATTCACCTACGAGTTAGGTTATAGAAGAGGCAATTAACAGTATTTCAAGTGTGATATGAGGAATTTTTCTACACACTGATGATACCATGGCTTGTAAAGTATACTGCGCCAGGGCAAACCCATACTTAAATCTGGAAATTCCGTTTGGTCACCTAATTTTAAACTGGAGCTAAGCAGCGTGCAACAAAGTTTGATGTCAGGCAACTCCAGGTACTGAACTTACGTACACTTGTTGCACTGCACCAGATTGCGTGGGGACATGACAGAAGTATCCAAGGTTAAGCATGGGATGTTACGAGTGAATAGAGAGGCATTTTCTCCATTTTGGAGTACAAAAGGCACCCACATGAAGTAATAAAGGTGGTTAAAGATCTAGCATTTATTTAAAAAGAAATGGACGGCTTCGGGGAAAAAAAATTATTTGCCAGGGTAACACTGTCAACAAACACAAAATAAAACATGTTTATTGATTCTGTTTCCAAATAATGAGCAGGTACTCAAGCGTTAGCTTTTCGACTTGACTATATTGTATGAAGATATAAAACAGGGGTAGGAATGTTTAGAAGAAAAACGCTTAACATAATGACCAAATGTCAGGTGCTGACTGAGCAAAATGAGAGATGAGAGCCTGTCTAAATCTTCAAAAGCATTCTAAACATGCACATAAAGCGTAAAAGAGGCGTAGGTGTTTTAGATATGTGACTGGTATCTGTTGAACGAGTAGATACACAAAGAACGAGCGCTTGTACTGACTCGTAAGCTTGCCAGCAACACTGTTTTGCAAAATGAAACTGATGCTGAATTATTAACAAACTACAAAACAGAATAGTAGTATACATTGCGTAACTCATACAACATGATAGTGTTTCGTAAAAATCTGATTAGATGCACAGCACGTCCCCCTAGATACTGTTCGACTGAGCAGGTATCCGGCATAGGTGAACGGGGTTAAAAACATTTAATAGACAATGAAAAATGCAACTTTATTGCACTATGTCGAACATGGACGTTGAGGAGGTACCTTTAGTCTGCAATGTACGTACGAATGCCTAGTTTTCCCCAGATGTGGATCCAGTATATAATTGGTTACGTTACACCTGCTATGCCTACGTGATCAGGGGTTCAACGTTTACCTATGTAAAAACGAAATGTACAACATATTTCTTGATTTTCAGTAGTGTTAGTTAGGAAGACATTCATTCCTCTTGTCACCAAGTACCACTAGTAATTACTTTTTTGTGTACATATCAACTTCACTCTGTTAAACTTGACTTTATCTTTAAATGTAGTACATGAAAGGGTCCGTACGGTGCAATAAAACAAAGACGTTACAAAATAGGTTTCTGTATAATAGACAGGAAAATAATGCATTTCTCTGTAGCTGAAAGACAATTGAAAAAAAAATTCAAAGCGAATATGAATTTGATGGAGCTTAGATGAGGATTTTGATCACGTGCTGGATGTTTTATACGATAAAAACGTGGGTATTATTGTCTGGATTATGTGCATTGATAAGATACACGTATCAGAATTATACGGTCATTTAAGGGTCGGCGCTTTGTGATGATAAGTGTCATTTGGACAAACCGAGAGTGATCATGAAAAGATTATTGGCATCAGACAAATGAGGTCACCCACAGATGGAAATGTACGAATTAAAAGATTGCTTAAAACCAAGTATTACATAATGCAAGAGCAGACTGGACTTAGGTATTTTTCGACATTTCTTGTTTCCAGTATTTTCTTAGAGAGAGAGAGAGAGAGAGAGAGAGAGAGTTCTAAGCAAGACCTAGAAAAGAAAATGATGGATATATGAGAAAAAGATAATCTGAAATAATTGCTAGATGATGATGATGATGATAATCGAAAGGTTAGAAGAAATGAATAATCACTGCGTGAGTAGTCAGGTTAATTCATTACCGATTAGTCTCGTCACATCCTTTCCTCATTGGCATCTTAAGCAATTTGCATTTCGCCTGGTTTCGTTGGGCGAACTTATACCATACCAACATAAATGACAGAAAATTCTGATTTTACATACAAGAGCAGTCGTTGCTGTTGAAAAAGATCCATGCAAACTATTCTTTGCTGCAAGACTACATCATTACAGTGGCAGTATAATGACGGCAATTTTGTCCTTCAACTAAATCCTGACAGACATAATCCGACTTAAATGCAGTTTCATCCTCGGGCTCGCTACTTCAGTAACTTTCTGATCTACAAAACAAAAAAAAAATATAGCCTTTTGCCTTCTTGATGTTTATTTATCCACTACATATAATGAAAAACGATTTTTTTTTCTCCATTATGTCCGAATGGCAAACCATAAAGACAGACGTGTAAAATAAACAGGAAAGGAGAGATTTCACTGAAACGAGAGGTAAGGAGAGAGCAGAGGTCCAGCAGAGAAATGGACAGGTGCAAATATTAAGTCGTTAGAATGCATAGCGAGGCATCGTAAGCCTGTGCCAATGCTGTACGTTTTCTGCATACCAAAGCATTTGCTGAGCGTCCGTCACCGAGGGCGGACATACGCGTCTCCTTGCTCTGCAGACGACCACGAAACGCATCAGGCGAGCCGTGTATGTAGCTTGCCTAGCCAAGCCACTACTCTGACACTGCTGCTCGATTACCACCAATTTCACCCAGCCTCCCTCCCTCGCTGACGCTGTGGCCATCGTGTCTATAATTCTCATTCTCGGAGGAGTGAACTCTGTGGGTCTTGGGTGATCAGGCTGGTGATCCACTTAATGGAAGCAGGTGCAAAGGCATCTCGGTGGTGACCGGGAGTACCACTCTTTGACAGCCGTGGGCTGGAGGGTGACTACCATTGGTCTTAAGTGCGACTTGAGACCAGGTAGAAGACAGTGAGAATGACATCCTACTCGATTGCTCGCCTCTCCTAGTAACGATTCTCTGTTTTACGCCCCCTTCTCTCACATTAACCCCTCCACATTAACATAAAAGGTGAAAGGGAGACAATGGAGGCATGAGAGAGGGAAAGTAGGTCCCTACCATAGCAGCGGCCGCTACAACTGAGGCAGCACGGCCAAGGGCGGCACAATTGACTTTAAAATTTTTGCCGATAGAATGGCGAAGTTATTGTGTATTCTCTATTCATCATGCTGGCGGTGGAGCAAAAGAGGATACAGGGTGCATAAAAGGTCTATGATCGGGCACCCCCAGTGACTGAATTATGTAATAAGTTATACGAGTGAACTTTTTACAGTTGGCTGTAATCAGTTTTGTGAAGATTTGATTAATATTTGGGATTAGATAACTAAATAATAGATAACTAAAAATAGATAACTAAAAAATCCAAACTCTGTGACATACGATGTGTTTTTACTTACCACTCTTATTTAGATCTTATCATCATCTTAACGAGTTATTAAACCTTACCTCACTTGACCAAATCCTGAATACGCACCCTGTAGAGTCACATAAATGTAGTTCCTGAGTACTGTCTTAACGATGGACAGAATGGTTAGTGGCAGTTTCCATATGTCTTAAGTCTCAACTGGAAAATGTTACAGACATAAGACCCAAGGCTTGAAAAGCAAACATTACAGATCTAAAAGCCACGTTTTACAACAGACAACCCATGTTTTACAAAAAAACAAACAACTGTGATCTTATAATCTGCAAATGTTCTGTGAGCTTAAAACATGTGTTTCACACATAGAATTATGTACATATATTTACAGACCAGATTTCACAATTAAAAGTGTTCGGATGTACAACGCTCATTTTACAGTTAAACACTCTGCAGACATACAACACTATAAATAAAAATATATTGGTATACGAACCTTAATTATAAGCAAAAATGTCTATGGTATTATAAACACTTTTTACAAACAAAATGTCTATGAATTTGGAAACCACGACCTATAAACAAATCTGTGCTTCACAATCAAAAAGTGTCTGGATTGACAAAACCACATTTGTTAACAATAATGTAAGGAATTACATCCCATGTTTCCAAAGAAATAAGTTTATAGACTTACAATCCACATTTCACAGCTGAAAACACTTGGCACTTAAACCAGTTCACAAACAGATAAAGTCTACAGGCTTACAACTCACGTTATACTAAACAATTTTCAGCCTTACAACCCACAGATCACAAACAGGAAATCTGCTGAAGAATTACGACACATTTCACAATGAAAAAGTCCACAGGCATTTTCCAGTCAAAGTCACACAAAGAAAAAGTCCATAAAATACAGGCCTACGACTCATGTTTCATAAATAATTGACAGCACGGTTCACAAACAATAAAATACTTTGGCTTCGCGAAATCACGTTTCAGGACTAAAAATCAACTGATTTGCAACCCAATCAACAGATTTGCAACCCATGTCATAGAATCATTGAAAGCAAGAAACTTTAAAACACATTTCAGAAAGAAAACAAGCTAAGTTTCACAAATATGTAACCTACTTTGAAACTCCTCATTTGTAAAAGAAAACTTTTACGAAGCTAGTAACCCGTGCTTTCTTATTAATGCATCTCCACGTATTTATTTAAAGATTACGAAAAAAGTCTACAGATTTACCATCATGGAGTTTACGAACGCAAAAGTCTGTGGACCTGCCAATCCACACTGTGTGAACTCAGATTCTACCAACTAATCCACCGCCATTTATTAAAGAAATATGATTCTGTCTTCCCAAATATAATTATCTGAAGACTTAACAATTTTCATACTTTCATGCATTGTTTTCTGATAAGGCTTCATCGATTTTACCATTATTTTTCTTTAAGTTATATCTTTGATATACTGTCTATAAAGGTGAACACCTCTATGATCGTTGGGCAATGGCAAAACCTCGCCCTATTTGTCAGGCACTGATACCTTGCACCCCCTATGGAAAACAGTCCATCTTCGACCTGGCTTACATCATACTTGGTGTATGAGAAGAACTGCAGAAAGCTATCATTATATGATACGACGAACAATTCAGTTTATCAATGAAAAAGCAAAAAGCATTTTCAGCACCAACCGCCACCATTCAGCAATATCTTTGTATGCTACATTGGAGCAACCTTTTCTAGCACTATGCAGTCTTCAGCTTTTGGTTTTCCTTTTTGTACACTACCAACCTTTTATATAATTACTGCAACTACTTTTTTTTTTAAGTATTACCTTGGGAGATTAAATTACGAACAACTCCAGCGTCGTAAAGCAAAACCAGTCCAAAGAAACCATCGGTTGGCTTTGTATATTTCATCAAGATGGACTGACAACATACACGTTCATCCACTCAGCCAGCGAGAAAATGTCTTTCGTTAATCAGTTTCTAGAAAGGAAACGATGCAGAATGGCAACATACGGCACCCAGAACTGGATCAGGAGTATTACATCAATCATCTTTTGACCTTGACCATTGATAGCTAGCAAGTTAATTCTTCAACAAGGTCTCATCTCATTCATTCGCTAATGTCATCACCGAGAATCAACACCATCCTGACAAAAATTTTTACTACAGGTTGGGCATCGAACTATGATAGCAGTAAGAACAAAATCATCTCGCACTTCACGAAATTACTAAAGAGGGGCAAAGTAAAACCATTAGCTAAAGGTCAACACGACCTCCCTTTGTGAAGGCGAGAGGAGCGTAAAAATACGACGGTACGAATAATGTAATCACAGAGTCTAGTAATATCCAGCCGTCTGGTGTGACACAACAAAGTATAATCCATTCAAATTAGTATCTACTTATATACTTATTACGTCCACTTATCTATCCACCTGTATGGAAAATCCTTCTCTGCTGCCATCTGTGCTTCCATTCATCAGTTTCTAATTTCATTCATTTACCCGTCAATCTATCCAAGCTGTCATAACATCACTCTGATCCTTCTGTGTTCTGTACATCCCTCGCACATTACACATCTGGCCAATTCTTTGAAAATAAATGTGCGTCATTAACAAACATCTACCTGTTCTATACAAGACATTGTCAACACCCAGGTCATGGATGCCTGTCCCATACGAGACTGTCAGCACCCAGGTCATAGATGTCTGTCCGTCATGAGACTGCATCAACACCCAGGTCATGGATGCCTGTCTCGCACGGGGCTATATCAGCAACCAGGTCATGGATGCCTGTCCCGAGGTTAAACCAGCACCCAGGTCATGGACAAGTGGTTCCACATATATGCAAGTGAGCGGACTAAGGCTATTGCAGTCCTCAGATAAGAAAGATCGGCAGTAGTGGTTGCAATGATACGAGTGACTACCCAGAAAATAATTTTGCTGAGGAGGAAAATATAAGATTCAAAAGTCTTGTTATTTACTGAGAGTTCGATTCGTAAAAAGTGGGAACTGAAAGCCAATAACAACCCTCCTATACGCCTATGTTAGCACCACATTAGGATGATGTCAGAGTGGTATTCCCCTATGACGGCACAAGAGGGATTAAAGTTGAACCACGAGGTTGATCCAACTCTCCAACTTGATCCTGAAACCATCCGGGCTGCGCTATCAGCAAAGTAAGTCTACGATTCCAGATTCCGCGTGGAAACAAACAAGCAAGAGAATGAGGGTGGTGACTAATAAATGTATGAGATTAAAAATGGTGATATAGTATGCCTCGGGTGACCAAAAAGCCCATTCTTGGATTTCAGACGACAGTTCCTCTTGACCTGACCTGCAAACCGTCACTAGTACTACAAGCCCGGGGAGGGGAAGGGGGTCTACAGGAACTTGAAAGATCTCTAAGGGATTGTTCTTCTCTTAGAATGAAGACCATTAGGACCATCGAATTGGCAGAGGAATGCGAGGCAAAATTATCTAGACTTTGTGGAGCTGGAAGGGAGATGACATTCAAAAATATCAATAAAGTGACCAAAGACCAGGAAATATAAGTAATATACAATGTGAATAGTTATCATGATTTTGTTGTTTTTCCCTCAAGTGTCCCCACCCCTTCCCCCTTCTACCTCCTCTCCGGGGTAGCCCTAAGGGAAGAAAAACGTGCTAGTCCTTCTCTGGTGCCTGCATCAGCTCTCAACGGCCCAGGACACCAACAGAACGGGGAGCTTCAGCAGTGCCTCCTCCTTTTCTGGCACACACCCACGGGACCTCGACAAGGCCTTCTTCCTGTAGCAAAACCAAGGGACCTTGGCATCGCCTCCCTGTTGAAGTACCACAAAGACAATGCCAAATGAAATCATACGAATCATTGGAGATCATATTAGGTCTCTCGTGACAGACTCTAGAATATGTATATGAGATAGGCTCAGTTATTACAGATGAGCCAACGCACAAGTACGCCAACAGAGAGATTCTGTCGACCTGTCCAATTTGTGGATTAAGACATACTTCAAATCATCGATATCTATTTGTTCTGCTTCTCGTGTTGTGCGTTCCAGATGAATTCATATTCATCTGGAGTGCACAACAGGAGAAGCTATAGCAAATGTTATTATATCCACTTTAAAGCAACATAACATGGCCTTGACATATGCAAGATGCAGGAGCAGGTCTATGATGGGGGTAGTATAACGTCAACAGATCGGATGGGGTTTAAGGGGCAGAACCAAGGCTGCAGTTCAAAAAAGCACTCAATCCTCACTGCTACAACCACACACTGAATCCCTGCAAAATAACCAGTGTCCGGAATATGGTGGACATCCTCAACGAAATCTTCCTGTTTTTCGGCTTCTCCTAAAAGACACAGATAATGCTTTGAAAGGGTTCAGGGAGAGGAGGGTTCTGAACAATTGAAAGGTCTATGCAAGATATATTGAACTGAAAGGCCCACTTGCCTTTATACATTTCAGGAAGTGTATCCCTTCATTGCTGACACTTGAAGGCACTGTCAACCAGAGAGCTTTGCCCTGTGTGGGTATAAGAGAATAGAGACAAGCTATGGCGATGACGAGGAATAGCCAGTTGAGAAGTGGGTCTGAGACCGAAACACCAGAGCTCAAGGTCTCCTCACAATCATGAAGCCAGTAAACAATTTTGTGGCCTTCCGTATCAAGCGACACATGCTGGAGGTAACAGCCACTGGTCATAATATTGCACAAGTGTGATCAAGGTATCCAACAGATCTACAGACTGATCAATGATGTAATCACAACGTGCCTTAGACATGAGTAGCCGGCTACACTGACGCAGAAGTCCCCTTTCTTGTCCATTGCAAATGAATCAGTGGGTGAAAATGTGGGTAGCAAGATCGTCATGCAGAGCGTAACTGGCTGGCAACAACACCAACTTATTTCCGACTCTACCACGGGCAAGAGCACTACGAAAGAAATGAACACGTCCTTTCAGAGCTAAGCACAAGGTTCAAGATGGATGACATCAGACCAGGCCAAGCATTACTCTCCCTACTGCCTCCATCACCAAAGAGTTAGGCTGTAATAAAAGAAAGATTTCAGAAAAACTGAAGCTCTAGGTGGCAGATCATCTTACGCTCTCCTCTCCAACGGCAAAGCTAAAGGAATAGAATGGTCACTTGGGGGTAAACCAGGAAGAGTCCAGTGCTGCCTGTTTTAGAATATATCAGGATAAACAGTACAGGAAAGTCATGTAAAACAAATTATTTGTATGAATTATTAGCAGATATCCATCTTAATTTTTTTTATTTCAATAAAAAAAGTCATAGGAAGTTACCAACTTGTTGAAATGCCATGAAAATTATATTTTCAGTAGGCTGTTCTTTGACCATTGAGATCTGAGGGGCTGAAAGCTCCTTCATTGGCTTTAAAAGGATGAAAAACTTTCTCCGATCAAATATGTAGGAGGAGAGATTTGGCCTTAAATCATGCGGCGACCGCCACCACAGACAGCCTTCAGATCGATACAAAGTATGTCAGGCATTCATTCAGAAACATCAGCACAGAATGTTCCACGGGCTCATTCTTAAGTTAGTTTACTGATAGCAAATATACTTTTCTGGTTTTCACGAACAATACGAAAGATTTTCACATCATTTGTTTGGTATATTTAATACAATAACACGATAATCTTCCTATATGTTCAAAGGATTCGACCCCCCCTCTCTTCCTTCCCCAAATCGTGGATCTGCTCTTATCCTGGTTGGTATTACGAGTGAGTCAAGCGGTCGTCCCGTCCCCAGGAGCAACGCGCAGTAGGCTGGGCAGACCAGCGGACCGAGAATGACTCCTCCCTCAGCTCTGACGTCACAACCTTGAAGGACAAAGCATCCGTCTCTGAAGACAACCGCACCATACCTACTTATCTGTGGAGAATTTTATCCTAAGTGAGAATCAAAGTGACTTCCATCATGAAGTTAACGAACATATTAAATACCCTCACAGGAAAGATTGTAGGGGAAAGCGAACTTCGGGCAACAGATGCCATATCAGAGAGAAACAAACAATGACGGCAGAGAAAAGTAAGAGAAACTACTTAGACCTGTCCACGAAAGATGCTTTCGTAATGCTACTCCAGAGGGAGGTCGTGAAGTGAGAAGGTCGTAAATAACCAGTTGGGAAATAAATTGGTATGATGAAATATACAGAGGTGTAGGATATCATACAAATAGAAAGAATAGGCGTAAGGGTTACTGAATACTGAAGGGCGATAATAAAAGTTGTAAGATATGTTACGGGGAAGAAAAGGGTATACATGAACATTATGTTAAAGAATCTATCATAATTCCTAGCTTTACATTAAGAAGAGATTAGTGGCGTAATTAGGTGTCAAGGGAGGTTATGCCCCAAGGGCCTGAGAATTTGAAGAGCCATGAAAATAAGATTCGAGTCTCCTCAAATCATACTAGAGCCTGATAGCCTATGGGGCCGTGAAAAGATCTGACTTTTCTTAAATTATCCCAGGGCCCCATAATTTAGGGAGCCCTGGAAATGCCTCCCTTTCTCAAAACAACAATACTTAACTCTCGTATTGTTCTTCAAAGAGGCCCCCTATCCACTAACTGTCCTAATTTTCTAACAAATGTTGAAACTAATATGACACACTCGCTTAATTACCCAATCCTGTCACCGGATGTTTCCTAGCTTTCCGTCGACAATCTAGCTAGCAAGACCATTCGATGCTATCTACTTCATCCCTTGATTCACTTCTTACTTCACCTTGACAACATTAACAGCAGCGTATCAAGAAATAAGAGTGAGAACTTCAGCAAGTTGCCGAGTCTTACATAATTTTCACCAAGAAAGCAACACTTCCGCCACCTCCATCACAGCAGTGTGTAGGCCCCAGATTTAGCAGAACGTTTCTTGACCATCAACAGCTTGGCTTAATCAAATGACTTGACAACATCTACTACACTTAATGGGAAGTTTCCGGCCGTGATTGTAATTGTATTCACGTCATTTCCGACACATCCCTCTGTCGGACCAAAAACGGGAGTCCGACGATCTAAACAAACAAACTTCTACATTAACGTTGACGCTTTCCGGCGGGCAAGTTCTGGGAAGCCTTACACAGCAAACGTCGCACGTCATCAAACTCCGGTCCACCACCTCAACTTTCCATTCAGTGTTCTTTCACAAATTTTCGAAATTGATCTTAATTTGTGCCCATCGTTACGTAGGATCGGGTCGGAGCCGCCTGTCTATTATCATTTAAGCGTAGCAGGTAATCATAAATATAATTTTAGAAAGCTCGGTGCTGAAAAGAGTATGGTATTAAAACATGTAAGGGTATAACTTATTGAAGTATACAATAGAATATTGAGATGTTCATAACCTGAATGTTTCCTCACATCGCATGAATTAGATTTCTAAAAAGTTTGAAAAACTTGGAACTTGTGGCTTTTATTATGCAACATTATCAGCATATGTATTTGTAATATCATATACATTACTGAACTCTATGAAGCCTTCAAAGACCTACTAAATCCATTTGAATCACTGTTTAAAACAATCATGTACTCTTAAATAGATCTAAAGTCTTCTAAACCAGCATTTCCCAAACTGGGGGAAATTCCCCCTGGGGGAAATTTGAAGCTACAAGGGGGGAAATAATTACACTGCCTACTAGCAATAAAAAAAAAATCTTAGATGGATATTCTCATGTCTGAGAGAGAGAGAGAATGCCAGTTGTAATTGGGCGGCGCCGTATCTACCAGGTTCGGTTCACGTTCAAACATAAATAAAATATATTAGTAAATAGTCACAGTGTGTTTTGACTACTCTTTCCCTCGTACACATGAAGGGGGAAATCTGGATGGTTGAACTGGGTGCAAGGGGGAAGTGGCAGAAAAAAGTTTGGGAACCACTGCTCTAGACCCTGTGGTGTAAGTAGCTAGATATGAATTAAGAGAGACATTGGCAGTTCGTATCCAGAAGTGTCCGTTTCTTGAGCGGTAACCACGCAACAAAACTGTTGACAAGGAAATTGGCCACGCTTGCTCTTAAATATCGCTTAAAACTTGACAGTCATAAGTGAAGTTAATATAGGGTTTCTGTAGTAGACATCGTTGAACCAGTAAATGATACCCAACCGGGGTTCAGTTCAGAAGTTCTCTTGTCACATTCAAGGTATTAGAACGTGCACATCGCGATACAAGTAACCACTGTCATTAACCCAACAGACATCTAGTCATATTCGTAGTTTAAAGTGGCTTAAAAAGTTTCATATTCTCGTTCTGCCAACTGTTACTTTGCGTTGGTCGTCATTATGACAGGCGAAAGTAGACCTGAGAATGCGGAGGCTGCATTTGGACATCTTCAGCATACGGTATGTTGGTGTTGTGGCGTAGTTGGGATTGGCCAGGTTCCAAGTGTTGTGAGCGTTGGGTCACTGCTGCTTAAGTATTGTTGACGCGCACCTGCCACACCAGTGGCCCTTAATGAGAGCATAACAGGCGCAGCTGAGTTCGCTCAGGCATAGGCCGTGGTAAAGAAATAGGAGTTCCCCACTCGCATCATAGGCATTCATTGAGAAACATTTCGAATGATTGTGGCTAATCTAAATTTCCCATTGACCAGCAGGCATGTCTTAGGCTGGAATGAGAAAAAAAAAGTCTTCTAATGGGTTACAAGAACAAGAAGGAAAATATGATCATGACTGAACACTGGGTAGTTCATTTATCCTTTATTCGTCAAGAAAACTGGATGATCACTATATGTTAATGTACGAATATGTTTATAAGTAGATGCTCATTTTTTTTTTTTAATGCACAAGGCCACAGCTCATGCGGAAGGAGGCAGTCGACCCATAACTAGACAGCCTTGCGTGGTTAGAAACTCAAAAGCGGGAATAATTTACCGCCAGAACCTTTTGCGACCCACAGGGCAGGACCAAGGGCTGGCAAAACCCACAAGAGAGTTAATGCGACCCATGAGGAAGGGGAAACTGCTGGCCCTCAAGTGGACACTTCGCCAAGTTGGCTCAACAAAGGTCTTTAAAGACTTGCCGCTAGTCTTCCTGTTTGGGCATGACAAGCAGATTTGAGGTGACAGTGACCTGCGATAAAGGTAATTCAGGTACCAGCAGTGCTTACTCACTGTTAAATTTGCCCGGTTGTCTTGTGGGAACCTTAAAAAGAGAGGAAAAGTGATAGTTGCGGTGGTAGTAGAAAGTTCTTATTTTTGTTTTGGCTTTCGCTGTGCTTAGTTTGTTGGCAAAATAGCACAGTTCACAGATACAACGTTTTGACGATTACCTTGTAGCAATATATAAGAGCGTTTCCTACGGCTTTTCTTGTCTTGTTACTGTGATCATATCGTTGATGATCGGCGAGGTTGTGGTTTGGTGTGTGAACGAATGACTCACTCTGTGTTAGATCAAACGTGAGACTGTTGACCTCCGCAATGTCTCGGCAAACACTCGTTATTGGCAAGGTTAAGGGTTGCTTGCCCGCCAGATTGTCGCTAAAGGTTTCGGCGGTAAGGTAATTCCCCTTTTAAACGTGTACTTGTCCACTTCTGGATATTTGTTTCATGTTGAGTCGAGAGAGCTTTAACTAGCTTAATATTATAGTAAAGAAGACGCCAGACTTTCAGCTGCAGTTGCCGTTGGTGAATCTTCCAATCGAATTTTCACATTAGACGAGTCCATTTATCATATACATTAGCGATAACGCCATTTCAATGATAACCATCTCAGGCAACTGTGCTCGTTGATGGAGAAAACTTTTTTAGTGTATGTAATGAAGGGTCTTTTGCTACTGTCGTAACGCGCGAAATTGGCTGTTTTCCATGAATTAATAGGGTCTCCATAGGGCGTTACCATCCTGTAAATGTGCGATTAGTTGACAATGGTTGGTACTAAAGTGATTGGCATATGGGAAGAAACTTTTCCCATTATCTGATTTAATGATTTGGGAATGACTTTTCACATCAGGTGACCAAATGTTGTCAACGGTTGATGAAATAGCCATGTGAATTAGTTTGATGATAAGTGTAGAAAATGCGGTGACTATAAACGTGGGAAGTCACCGTGATCAAGGTGAATGCCTTCAGAACTCTACTCGGACGTTTTGTAAACTTGTTTGGAAAAGAAAAAAGTTGGGTTTGGTGGATAATTTACATAGTTGCCCTCATTGTGGGAGAGAAGAGTTTTTGTTAAGAACAACACTAGTGTTTATTCATGGATTAACCTTATGTCATTTAGAAGTTGCGGTGGTTAAACATGCATGGATAATTTGCTTTAGATTATGCTGTGATGAACGGAGTATCAATCATCTATTTGTTCCGTTATATATATATATATATATATATATATATATATATATATATATATATAT
>JAYMFT010366256.1:0-22242 GCA_038088735.1 Panulirus argus
GGGGTCGACGTGCTGTCAATGGACTGAACCAGGGCATGTGAAACGTCTGGGGTAAACCATGGAAAGGTCTGTGAGGCCTGGATATGGATAGGGATCTGTGGTTTTGGTGCATTACACATGACAGCTAGAGACTGAGTGTGAGTGAATGTGGCCTTTTCGTCTGCTTCCTGGTGCTACCTTGCTGACGCAGGTGGTGGTGATGCTATTTCCTGTGGGGATGGGGTGGCATCAGGAAGGGATGGAGGCAAGTAAGTATATGTGCATGTGTATATGCATGTATGTATATATGTATATGTATGTATTTTGCATATATGTGCATGTATATATATGTGTGTATGTGAGTGAATGGATCTTTCTTCGTTTGTTTCCTGGCGCTGCCTCGCTAACATGGGAGACAGCAATCAAGTATAATGATAATAATAATAATAATAATAATAATAATAATAATAATAATAATAATAATAAACCTTTGAATAATGGGGAGTATGTTGCAGTGTTGGCAAACATTGGCATGCGCCGCTCAAGTTTCCCGCCTTGTAACAGTTTGCCATTTCTTCATTTTCAAATATTTCCTCATCCAGAAATAAACTGTAATAAGCAGTGGTATAACATTTCAGGAATAGTATTTGATTGATCTTGTATTTCTCAAAATATAGAGACCAATGCAAAACGCACCATGGCGAATAAATGTAAAAATATTAAACTGATGTTCTGAAAGCGCATATAATGTGCTGGTGCCAGATGTAAGCTCTTTTAACTCCTTATGTTGAATTTGCCTATATTTTCTTTGAGTCATGTAAAATAAAGACAGACACAAGTGATTTACAAAAATTATTTAAACTGGCAAATAATATTTATGTAGAGAATAATTAAAACTAGCAAATAACCAATATTTACACTATGAGTCTATATAGTTGGCACCATTGCATTACAAGGCAAAACACATAACCTTGTTGATTGAACACACCTACATGCTCGCATTTAACTCAAACGTCACTCATCGTTTTAAAAAACTTTATAATCAACTTCAGTTTTCTTTGATAACGTGAAACTTTTTAAGTTAACTTTTACCTCTTCAGCTTCAGAAATTATTCCATATTTAAACTGGCTGCTTATATTGCAAGCAATTTACAAACATAAATATATATGTGTTAAAATACGATGAGCTGTATATTTACCACGCTTCTCAGTGTTGCATAAACCAATGTGCAGCCTTCATTCAAACGTTTCTTGGCTCCAGCTATCAGAGCTGAGTGGACAGGGTATAGTGACACTATAGATAAGATATATCAACTGGGAATTCATATGAGGGTGGGAGCCATTAAACATCAAGTGATACATGTCACATTTGCTTACGTGGACTCGTATGAGACATGTTTCAGTTAAAGGGTCAAAGTTAGAGACTGAATACTTTAATATGCTAGCTTTTTTCATGATGTCTAAGGCTTCTGTTACAGACAAAAGTCCTCGTCGAGGCTAAGCCTTAAATGCTAAAGGCCAAGCCTTCTTATATTTTCTGTTAATTGATCAAATACTTCATCATCATCTTTAGATTTCATCTCTCTTCTTCCAAGCCCCCAAAAGGCCTAGGCCTTGGGGTAATGCCCCTGTATGTCTGCCCTCTTGATGGGCTTGTCAGAGGGAGATTCTCAAATCTTCTAAAGAAATAAATCCATAATTTTATTTAGGATTAATGAGAACATAATTCTCATAATAATGTGCTGTATATAATCATGGAAAGATCTGTGCAGCCTGGTTGTAGATAGGAAGTTGTGACTTTGGTGTATTACACATGACACCTAGAGAATGGAGGTGTACAGGTATGGTCTTTCTTCTTCTGTTCTAGGCGCTATCTCGTTAATGTGGGAAACAGCAATCAAGTATGAGGAAAAAATGGTGAAAAATTGCCTACACATGCTATGCATGCTTAGGTTGTACTGCTCCACTGGCAAACATCTGAGGTAATCAGGTGTACTGTACTGCCTAAATATTGATAATTTTGGAGTTTTTGGAAGTGTTTTTGTTACAAAATAAGATTTCCGAGGGTTTCAACAATAGTACAGTACCTGTTTAATAAAGTTTTCACAAATTCCCATATTATTACATAATGAGAGGGCACATTCCTTATGGGCATCATTGACATATTTTACAAAGACTGACTCGTACTTGGAAAAAAGAATTTAAGCAGTTACATCTGTGAGCAATGCCTAGGATGCAACCTCAAACATTAATGGCCATATCTATTTCCTTGAAGAAGAAGCGATTCAACAATTATGATCATGTACTGTACACTGTAGCCACATATGCCTCCTGGCTGCATTAAATGGGTTAATTACCCATGGCCCATTTTCTCACCGGAAATTCCATAAAATGTTTTATTTCTGATGTCCACTTAACATCATGACATCAGTCTGAGAAGTGTAATATAGTGGTATCCTGCCTGAGACGCATGAAATGTCCTGTGATGGGCATCAGTGGAAGTGCTAACATCAAAGCTGCAGTAGAAAGATTTTTTTTATGTATTCCTGCAGTCCAACACTATTTTAATTTGCTTTTTGACTTTTTATCACTTGTAAACATATTACCAACTACTGTATCAGTGAAATACTTTTTCTCATTATTCAGGGCCTCCAAGAACTTCAACAACAGTTCCCTCAACACATAAGTGCAGTGCGTGGTCGAGGAACTTTCATTGCTTTTAATGGTTCAGAGTCTGCCAAACGTGACAAAATCATTGGTAAACTCAAGTTGCTTGGTAAGTAGACCTAGATCTCTGAGTTTATGATTGGAGAATACTATGAGGTACAGTAAATAGGATAAGAATTCTACTTCAGCAACTGGGCGTTACTTGCCTTTGCTAGCTAGCCTTTAGTCCTTTAGTGGGAAAGTCCCCTTTGAGCTGCTCACTAAAGGGTTAGGAATGGAACTGGGGAACCTAATTCTCCAAATGTAGTTTCCAGAAAAGGTGCATTTTTGGTCACTGATTTATGAAGCATGCCTGGTACCACCTACAACATTATGTACATGGCTTCCCACAGCTGAGAGAGAGAACAAATGAATTAAAGTGGTATATAGTTTTGAAAAAGGTAAATTAGATAAAGTCATGTATGTGCAAGATAGAGGTAAGGGGTAACAGAACATTTAATAAATTAGTAAGGAGTATAAGAGGTTTGCTATATAACTGTGCAAAAATGTGGGAATTAATAAAAACTTAATTATTTGAAAAGATAATTGATTGCATATATGAGCTCTGGATTACTAGTCAAAAAATTGATTGTTGATATATTTAACACTTTAGAGGTATAATATAATGTAAAAATAGACTAATCCCGAGGACCAGGTAAAGTGCAGATTTTGGACATTTACAGATTTTAGAAATATTGTCCAGAGATTGTGGTGTGAACATATAACCTTAGCAGTATTTTCTATAACTAATGAAGTTCTAAATAATATTTGTAATATATGTAAAAATATATAAGAAATTACATAAATTTTTACTGTATTACATTGTACTAAACAAAAATTTTCCCTGGAAGAGGTTGGCAACTGAATAAATGACGAAATGCTGGGGATGGCATCAAGCACAACTGAGGTTGAGAAAATGGGACAGGCAGGTATTGCATTTCATCCATAGCAAGAGTTGGTGTTGATGTCTATGTAGGGTCATCAGAGGTAATTGTGGCTTGGTGAAGGTCATTGGAGTTAAATATTCTGCAGGTCTGCAGTGCCTTGCAGCCTGGTTAAACAGTTCTGAAGAAGTCATTTGCTTATTAAATTTCCTTTTGACAAGTTTTTCCCAGATATAGTAACACTCATTACTAAACACTTATTGCTTCTTGCTGGGTGATGAAACTTGCTTGCAACAACAAATTTTTGCAATCTTCCCCTGTTGCATAACGATCTCTTGTGGTTCGCCATTGTTGCTGTACCTCTCCTCATGTTTGTCTTCTGTGAGGTGTATAACCACATAGGCTTTCTCTTTATCTGTCATCTGGGAGACTTCAAGTGCTTCATTGTCATCAACCATCCATTCCACACTGTCCCTATCATGCAGGTTATTGGTACCTTACTGTCAGCACCCAAAAGTATACCTTAACAATTCTGCTGTGTGTGTCTTCTCTTGAAATTCTGGAGCTTTCACAGCTGCCATTGTCTTCAGGGTCATCAAACATTGAAAATATAATAGGTATGAATGTGGGAAAGACATTAGAATAGAGCTGAAAACAGTTATATACCAAGAGCGAAAATGGGTGGGATGTAAAATGGAATGGGGAGTAAGACGGTGGAACGGATGTGCAACAATAGACAAATTGATTTGGAGCCTAAGTGGCAATATGTTAAAGTGGTCCTGTTGATGAGACTGGATGAAGGCGCTGATTGTTTTACTTATAAAGATGAAGATCACAGAGTAGTCCTCATTGCATAGTTTTGTAAAGATGTATGGTGGGACTGTGACTGAAGTGTTAAAAGTATTACTGGACCTTATTGGACCAAGTGTATTTAAGAAGCATCATACACTATCATGCTTTTCCTAGTTACAATACTTTGTAAACAAGTCTTTGTTAATATATGTCAAAATGTGTATGCAGCATTTCACTACATTTCAGGTGTTCACACGGGAGGCTGCGGAGAAAGAACTTTGCGCTTGCGTCCTGCTCTCATCTTCCAGCCTCATCATGCTCACATCTTCTTAGAAAGGCTGGAGACTGTACTCTCCGAGATATAAAAATATTTATGTATATATGTTCAACATGGTGTACAATGAATATATTGAAAATATTTAGAGTACTTTTTTTAAGAATATCAAATCTTCAATTTTTATTTTTATAAGAAGTTATCATTAAGTTTATACTGGCATTAAAATATATGATAAAGACATGAACAGTTCATTCCTTGTTTTTTCTACATCTAAAACTCTATCACAGTACATCAGGAGGTAAATGAATAATAGTCTCATTCAGATCTCGGTTACTATATGAATTGTCTTAAGGCTGTTCACATGTAAGAGTCATCAAGGGTACTCTAATAATCTCATGATAAAATCTAAAATATTAACAGCTGATGATTACAGCAGCAACTAAAGGTAAATGTGGAGAGAATCTCATGGATGTCTTCTAGCAGCTCTTGGAATTCACGTTTTCTATATCAGATATCCAACTATTTAAGTTATAAAAGTAACATGCTATACATTGAGTGAGTCTGACATTAACTGCCTTCATACAAGTGAGAATAAACTATTCTTGTACTGTTTTTTCATATTTGCGTTAGATATATGCACAGTGTTAATACATGTAAACTGAAAAGAAACAATAAAAAAAGATGCCTAAAGTAAAAAAATTCATCTTAAGATAGTTGCAGAATTTGCACGATTCCTGATGTTTGCATTATTTGTTATACTGTCTTACAATACATATCAAGATGCTTTTTTCATAGCTTTAACAGATTAAAGATTTGCCCAAGTCAAATTCATTGGTGGTGTTAGTTATATCTTCCTACTATATCTGATCTCATTATTCTCTCGCTCAATTCTAGGTGGATCTTTTCGTTAAAGCATTACTGACACCTTGCAAAACAGTCCTAATAAAGCAGCTTTTCCAACAATTTACAGTCTGCAAATTTAACTCTCTATTTCTGGGAGATATCCAAGACAGTACTTTCCTTTAGTGCACTATCACTGTACTGAAAAGCACTTTATTCAAATTTCAAATACGTAAAGTACCTATTTTATGTGGCTGCTCATACATTTTTTTATTCTAAACCTCAACATAAAGGTGTAGAACTGAAGTTTTTCATTATATGTACACCTTCAAGAATACTAATTAAAAAAACTCAATAGTAAAACATATATTTATGCAAAGGAATACTCTGAAATTAATATGTTAGTGTCATTTTATGAAGCAGATTGTTTACAAAATATCTGTAACTCTTTCTTCCAGATGAAAGTTTATTCGGCACTCATGTATTCAACTGTCCTATTTTCTTTATTCTGTACAGCTGCTGACTAACATATATTCATGATGAGTATACAATACTCATTGGGCTGCTAGAAAATATCCTTATTGTTTAAGAATTATATTATGCTCAACTACTTTTCTGTACAGCTGCTAAGTACCTTGTGTATTCATGGTGAGTATACGATACTCCTTGGGCTGCTAGAACAAAACTTTGGTTACTGTGCCTCCTAAATGTGTGCAGCTTTCAGAGAAGAATTTTTGCCTATCATTTATACTGAATACAGTGAAACCTCACTATTTCAGACTCTGTGGGGATGGGGATGTTTGTTGAACAAAGAAAACATTTAAATATATAGAGTAAAAATCTACTCATGGATATTTTTGTTTTTTCAAGTAGAATATGTTGATTTGGTTACAAGTTCTTGAAATAACAGCAGTGTCCAGTATTAAATTATTTTCCACTGATAAATAAATGAAATACATGTATATGTAGGTATTTTATATATTGGTCTTTTTTCTTTCATGGCAAGCACATGACAGCATGTGGCAGATTTTTGGATATTAGAAACAAAAAAAATATTGAAAAGCAGTGAACAGATCACTTACCCCTATTTTCTAAAATGTGTATACCATTTGGATTCAGTTTTTTATACAGCTGTATTGAGTGCTTACTATTGTAAACCAGTAAGCATTGCCAGATGTATTATTACACAAGTACGAAAATGGATACCAGTGTTTGTGTCAGTGCAAATCAATTGGTATGGATATCCATTTTGCATGTTCACTTCTATTAACCCCTAAACAGTGGGTTTGGTGCTGGGATGGGGAGAGGATTCAGAAATTGACTGACAAGCATACAGAATAAAGAGAAAGTACACAAAAAGTGATATGACTACTTTTGGGTTTGCCTAGTGTACTGCTGAGTGAGCAAGGGGAGGGGGCATGACTCATGTGTCTGACTGCTTGAGATAAGATGGGAGGACTGAAGAGGTCATGTATCTTTTTGTTTCTTGAAATAGAAATCACACCTTTCTCTTATTGCTTACACAAGCACAGTGCTGTGGTGAATAACATGAGCAAATTTTGAAAATACTAAACTACGCACACTAAAAATTAATGGAAGGAGCAGCTCTGGTTGATACATCTAGAGCAATCCTTTGTTTCCTAATGAGAAGAGGGTGTGATGTGGAGGTCCTGTTTGTTTATTTCTTTTTAACATGATATTCCGCTATATACCTTTATTCCTAAACAGGCACAGCATCAGGTGTGAATAACATGACCTCATGTAAAATATACAGTGTGCCAAAAGTTAATGTTTGAGATGAAAATAATTTTTAATATGGTCAAGTGTCCTAAAAAGCATAAGTAAGCAACAAAATCAATAGTTTGTTACATTCTCCTTCCTCTTGATGCAATCTTGTAGCCTGTTGGGATTTTGCATTAGTTCTGGGGAAAAACTACCCCATAGCTGCTAAACTGCCACCTCAAGGTCTGGTACAGATGTGTCCATATCATGTAGGCATTACTGTACAATGACCATAGGTTTTCAGCTGGGTTTAGGTTGGTGCTGTTTCTTAGTCAGCCCTTGAAATAATTCACCTCGCTATTATTAAGCCATTAGTTAACAGACCTAACAGTCTGCAGGGAGCCCCATCCTGCATAAAAATTTTTGCCATTGCATTTTCAAATGAACTAGGTAAATGATAAGTAAGTAAACTTAAGTACACTACCTGGTTCAGTCACATTCTTGTGCAAGGATAGCATATCACCATAGAAGCTGAAACAGCCCCAAAACAAAGAGGGTGTTGTACAGTCTTTTCTGTGTGCTGTGGAAGGTGCAGGTCCTTGTAGGTTGGCCTTTACACCCTTCCTCTGGTGTTTCCAGCCTCAGTAAATGTCAACTTGTCACTCCACATCACAGGTCTCTATACTTCCTAGTCCCAAACACTGTATTTGTTGCAGTTTCCCTCATTTATCCTTCCGGTGTCAGTCAGTAAAGGTTTTCATTGGGCATGAAATCTATGAAATTCCAAGTCATTATGAAGTAACTTTTGAACACTCCTAAACATGACATTTTCAAACATGTTAGGATTCTTCAACATGATTTTGCATGCTTTCAGGTATGAGCAGGCCTTAAATTGTCTTGTAATCACTTTGTGGGTCCTGGGAGAGGTTAACCTTTGCCTTCCAGACTTGAGAAAAGGAGCTGGTAAAACAGACTCCCCTAATTCCTTAAACTACTTCAATCTTTGGACCCTTTGCTGGCAGACAGCCATTTGCTCAGTGATATATTTCAAATTATGCTCTGCTGTGTTAAAAGCCATTACTGCTGCAATGCTCTTCTCCACTGTAACTCTCTTGGGCATAATGGGATGGCACAAGAGCTAGGTAACTACACAAATTTTGAGAAAAAAACACTAAACACATGGAAACAAACAAAACAGATACTAACCTCACGGTTTCTAGACTCTAACTGATGTTTATGATGCATTATCACATTAATGCCAAACATATGATTAGTGCTGTCAAAGCACAACTTAACATATTACACTTTCCAGGGTCTCTATAACAGACATGAAATGATTTACGCATTAAGTTGATGGCCTTCTCACACCTGGCACAGACTGTACACTATACATCCTAAATGATACACTATGGACTAATATAATAGAAATTTTACATCCAATATATTCTAGGAAATATTTTAGATCTTTATTATTACCTGATACAAACACATTCAATCACACCCAAGGTGCAGTTATTATGTAACTGTTCCATGAGGATGTGGGTGAAGTGGACCTGTGCTAGCCTCCCTTCTCCTTATTCCTGCTTAAATTACTTTCCAAGTCACTTATTTCTTCAAATTTCACCTGTTATTCTTCAATTTCCTCACCAGCTGATACATTTGATGATGTATTCCTTCTCTTCACTATAGCCATCCAGAAATCTATTTGCCTTTCACAGGGTTACTGTATGCACAAGCTAAAAGTTCTACAATATTGATTACAGGGTAATGAGCAGTATTTTTTCTGGCAATAGAAGAGAATTCTATAGGCTAGCAATGTTACCATAAATCAGCTAGATATTCAAACAGAGGTAAGAGAAGTTAAAGCATCAAATGATGGTAGCCACAGTTCCAAATAAAAAATCATGTTGACTGCCATTTACCCCTTTCATTGTGCTGTGCAACCATGGTGGCCAAATGTAGTATGATGTGCCATGCCACAATCATGAGTTTAAACCTTTGCACACTTTTTTCAAGTTCCCTAATTATAAATGATTCCACATCTTATCCACACATGTCACTAAAAATCTAACATCACAGCTGAAAAAAAATATCATGCACTACAGACATACCTAAATTATGTAAGAAAGTAACTGTGTCATGAATTCAAAAAGTGCAATGCATGGAGTCACTACACTGTTTTATAGAAAAAGAAACAATATCTTGAGTGTTATTGCTTATATTTTTTATGAAAATAAGGCTAAATTTTCATTTTCATAATTACTATCCTGTCTGTGTAAGAGGTAAGAAGAAAGTACTTACATAATCTATATTAATAATTGGTATCATATGTAAAAATATATAAATGGGGATTGTTAATTCATGACTTGTAAAAAACAAAGTGTGTAATGTATTTAGGTATATAGAATTATATCACACCTAAAAAAAAAAAAAAATCATATAATTACACAAATAATGGGGGTTCATGCCTCCACAGGGCATACCCTTCTTCAATTCAACACCCTCTCACACCAATATAGAAGAAAGGATGCTACTTCTCTGGGTATATTATTCAGTAATATATGATATAAAGATATCCTTTAAGGGGAAAAAAAATATGAATTTTTCACTTTTTCATAAAACTAACTTATGAGAAAGAATGTGCACTGTATGGATTAAAGGTTTTAAAGATATTAATCTACTTCAATGAAATTATCTGGATTATCCTCTGCTGCTTTGGTAGCATTAGAAAACATACTGCTCTCTCTCCGATATCTTGATAGTCAACTTGTAGAAGGAAAAATTTCTGTTTTGCTGTATGACAACACACAATGCATGACAATGGACAACTTACGCACTCATATTTATGTTCTGTCACCTCACATGGAATATTTGAAGGTGGGAAACCCAGTGTGTACCACATGCAGTGTATGGAAAAAAAAAAAAACGACAGCACATACCATCCACAGTGAGAAAGATAAACCCATGAAATCTAACTCAGTAGACAATATATGACTTTATACTACTGGCTGTGTACTTGAAAAAGAATGAATGCTGATTTAAAATTAGCAAACTGGCAGTAATGAAAAACTTTGTGTACTTCTCACCAGTGTATCATATACCTGTGCACTGACTGTCACTACAAGTGGTTTTGCAACAACCAAACTTTGCCACAACAGACCTAACTGATGCACCACTTTCAACTTTTTCAATCACTTTTGACGTTTTGTTGGCTTAAACTACGTAACTTTCCTCATTTGTACAATGAACTAGCACAACTCTCATTTCCTATGCCATGCTGAATGCACTCCAGCAAAACTTTTTACAATACCTTAAAGAGGCCACACAATTAAATGAGCTGATGAACTATACAAAGACTGGGCCAGAACATGAGCAGTGAGAAATGACCCACATTGCTCCATAGGCAGTAATAAGAGTGGGTGAACACACCACATGCAGGTTGCAAATTTGACCTTTAGGTGTACTTTGACCAAAGGGCCAATCACAATAAATTTTTTTAAGAAGTTAATTAGAATTTCAGTCTTTGTTAATTTGTTCAGCATTACTGAAATGTGAATAGCTAAAGTGTGAAATAGTGAGGTTTTTGTGTATCTTTTGTGTCTTTCTGGGTTTGTTTATTTCTCTCCTCATAACTTATTTGAAATGTCTGCTTACAGTCTAGTCAGTATAAACTGGTGAATGTGTGCAGACTAAGAGGCTGTATTATCATAATGGAAAACCAACTAATAATATGGGGAATGTTCAATATGAGCATTTTGTTTTATGGATTACTTATCACACAAATTTGAGTTCACTGGCATTCATTGTTATCAATACAAGTCCACAACAGTATTCAAACCAATGAAATATTTAGCATTAAGTATAAAATGTGAACATATGAAGCTCTACAGAGAAAATGATATGATGTCAGTGCAAGATAAGTGTAGGGATGTAGACTAGTGCCAGCTAGGAAGTGAAAAGGTAAGGAAAGTGATACTCATATTGTATGTAGAGATTGTTATGTAATATTATAATGGCAAAACAATTATATTCATCTTGTCTAAGATAACAGACATGGTTATAAATGAGCTTATGACATAGTTCCATTTTTTCTTAACATGGAACTTTAGAAAAAATTATTTTTCTGGTTAAAATAATATAAAAATGTATATATGACTGACCAAAACAATAATCCATTGCACTAAGATCCCACAATATAATTAGTTTATGTTACTATTATTTACTGCTAATGAACATACTGATGCTACAATTTGTAAAACATCTTTCATAAGTAAAGTTGTGGCTGTAAGATGAATCATAAATTTGGGAATGCATGCCAATGTGGCCACAGTGTATTTATGAGAAAAATCTGTTAATCTTTGCTTTCAGTGGTGCAGTCATCACTTATGGATGTTGGATGATCAACTGCCTCATTGCTTGCTTCAAGTTCTGATATGCCAGCTTATTGCTTCATCTTATATAAAGATTAATATTTTGCACCATAGTGATGTTCAAGATGATGATGCACTTAATTATTCATGGAAACATATGCACTGTTCATTAGTTTTTCTACTAAATTTGCAAAAAACTGCAGTCACATAATGCAGGCAGATCTCCAGTCTAAACACAAAATCTGAATGGTAGCACACTTATGGTTCCCAACATGTTGTCACATAAGCTTCTGAAGTTTGCATTCATGGTCGTAGTGCTACATGCTTTTCTTAGTTATTTCTGTAGATTTTACATTCTGCCCTTACACTGGTGTCCAACAAGCTCCAAACTCCCCAACATGACAACTTTTATGTAACAGCCTAAGTCTACCTTAGTATACTTGTCAGAAGTTGTGATATGGAAGAATTTTGGGTTAGTAAATAAATGTTTTAATTAGTATGTACTTACATTTATATAACAGAAAAAAATTCAGTAACCGGAAAACCACTGCAAAGAGTATCTATAATCCAGAAAACTTAAATCTGAATACTACTCAGTCTCAAGGGATTTAGACTGGAGATATTCTACCTGCATCATTACTACTATTCAATATATTAAGGTATCTTCTTGAGCTAACAGCTTTTAAAAAAGTATACACATGTTCAGTAAACATTTGCATCATATAAAATAATCCTACCAATGGATTTTAACCAAAGGGAAGCCTGCAAACTTTCAAGTTTATAATGTCCATGCAAATCTGTAAAATCTAGGCAAAAGTTTTCTTACTTATGGCATTACTAGAGCTAAGATATTCTTTTTATTTAGTTTAAATAATGGTTAAAAACTGTTATTGTTATGAGCATAAATAAAATAATTTGGTATGATATTATTCTCAACTCATTTTTACCCATAGAACAAAAGTAATCACCCTTCTTGGTAAGCCACTTATGTTCTCATTTATTTTCAATTTATGAATATGAGTATTATCATCAGAAACACAACAGTAACAGTCTGTGACTTCATGTCAGTAATTTCTCGGGTTTAACACATTCACTGCAGCTGTAGTCTAAACATCAGAGTATTTTGGTTTTTGTTCACTGCATCTGTAATATATATGATCAGCAGGGCCTCTGAGAGGAGGGTGCAGGGGGTACATCGTAACCAGGCTCAGGGTTCCAAAGGGGGGCCCAGGAATTTCCTGGGATCTTAGAAAATGCAGAAAATCAACAGGGATTTCCATTCCACCCCTCTTTCACCTTCCAAACCCTTTTTGGCCTTACAGCTCATGGCATAAAACCATAGTGGATAAAAACATGATGACTAATGGAGAAGGGAAGGGAGCCTAAAAGAAATTTTGTACCCCCTGATAAAATTCCTCTCAGGGGCACTGACGGTCAGTCCTCTTGAATCACCCACCCCTGCCTAAAGGCAAAACATATAGCTATCAATGCTTGCAGTGACATACATACATTGTTGCTAGAAATTAATCCTACACTAATATGTCTGTGTAAATATGTCAAAAAAACATGTAAGAAATCTTTGTCCTATTGTTATACAATAATTTGAGAAACTGTGAAACTGTTACTAAAGAGCATATAAAAGTAATGAAAATCCTTTGTTACATGTCAAAAATAAATCCTCAAAAATATTATAATCTCACTATGGATGAGTAATGACATACCTGACATACGTTATGCACCTGGTGGTGCAGCAGCTTAACCTTAAAGGAGCGCAGCACAAGTAAGTAATTTTTCACCAAGTTAGTTAATCATTTTATTTTGAAAATTATGTTCTTATTAAACATTTAAGAAAAATGAAAATATTGTTCAGAGTACTGGTAAATCTTCAGCACATTAAATGTACAGTGGTTTTGAAGGTTGCTGCGGCTAAAAGACTAAGAATACAATGGGCATTTCCAATTACATAAAGAAACAGCAGTTACCATCAGGCATAACTCCTGATGAACACCAAAATTCATAGAAATTACATAGGAGAATGGGTGACTAAATGTAAATACAAGCTTCTACTTACACAAGAGAAATCACAGGACAATAAAATGTTCAACTGACTCACTACCTAATGAACAAGAAAAATTATGTATAGATATACTGCTGTGTTGTGTCATCAATAACCAAACTAGCAAATATCAAACAAATAGAAGGAATTCATAAATACTTCAAGAATACAAGTATGGTAATGAAACATATTAACTTAATGAAACATATTAACTATCAGAAGAGACTGAAAGACTTTGAACATGACAGCCTTGAAGGAAAAGGAGAAAGACAACATTATGGAGGGATAAGGACAAAAAATATAAGCTAATGGGTGAAAAGCCCCTCAACAAAGCATAAACAGTCATTAATTTGGAATAATATCTTGGAATACACTGAAAAATATACAGGGGGTCCCGACTTAAGAATGCCCAACCTACAAATACCCATACTTATGAATAAGCTCTTAAAAATGATCTAATTTCTAGTCTGACACTCAAACAATTACTCATACTTAAGAACTATGGAACTACTTAAATGTGCATATTTTTTCATTGTCACTTAACATGATGTTCTATTAACTATATTTACTTCAGAATACAATATCTAATTCATTATTACTTTTACAGTCATTTCTTTATATTTTCCAACTTATGAACTATTCAGTCCGTGAAAAGGGTCAGAAACGTAACCTGTTTGTAAGTCAGGAACCCCCTGAATTAAACAAGAAAAATATGAGTCCAAAGAGTAAGATGGAAAGAGTGTTCAACGCGCCATCAAGTGAAATAAACATGAATTAAACAAGTACAGAAAAACTAGAAAAAAAACTTGAATAAATAGGTGAAAATAGTTCTTGATAACCCAGGACTGACAGGAATGTAATGTGAATGGCAGTGGAGAGAAAAAGTAATGATGACCCAACGAGACGCAAAGTAAGCATTCTGTACTTATACTGGCTATTGGCAGAATCTCATCAAAGGCCCTGTAGGTAGACCTTTTTTTATTACAGTGACTGACACAGCATGTGCAATACCATGTCCAATCAAAGCATGTGCAATACCATGTCCAATCAAAGGCCATCTCATGAAATGAAAAAACAAGTAGGAAAAAAAGAAGTTAGAAATTAATCAGGGTATGACAGGTGCTTGTAGACCTAAACTGAAGGTAGAAGGGTTATGAGACACAAATGCAAGAACAATGACTAAAACTGACATAGAATAATAACAGAAATATGATGAAGTAGATGATAATGAAAAAATAAATGCAAGAAAGTGAAAATGAAGACAAGGAACATGATGCAATTGGATACTGAGAAGAGAAATGGATAAAAAGAAATCAAGGAATGCAATGTAGAACATTACACAATTGCAGAAGAAAGAAAGGATAGAAGTGCAAGGCCTAAAGAGAGTGACAGAACCAAAATCATTAAACAAGGCCAAAATAAAAAGAACAAAGCAATGTGTTTTTTACCAAGAAGTGAAGCAATATATTGTACATATATACATGCAAAACATACATCTCGTACTTGTTCAGATACAGAAATATAATCACCCCAAAATGTGCATAAAAGCTTTCTTATATGGAACTTTGAATACGAAAGGGTACAGCACTGGAAAGGAATGTGGATATGCTCACTCTTATATATGTTACAGTTACAACAAATACAAAAATTGCAAATGGGAGATGAATGCAGACTGATATACCTGCACTCACAAAGTCCAGTGAAGACAGAGAACTGCCATTACAGCACTACATGAATTTCCACGAATGTATAACGGAAGAAAAGTGCATAATTATACACATAATAATGAAATAACACAGATGGTTCAGTAACAGAATAGGGAAAGAGAATCAAGCTCAATATAGAAATGGTATGAGACATGAAGAGTGGAGTCGACTGGGAGGTCATATAATGAAAGTCAGAGGAGGGAGTTTAGAAAGGAATATGGGCAAAAACAGAGGTAAAAATAAAAGGAAAATCAACAGAATAAACACTACCTCAAAGCAGAAAATGGCCAAAGTATGGAAATTAAAATTGATATCAGCCCCAAACAAGAAATCTACATAGAATGATGGCATAAGCTTATAGTGGCAAGAATATAAAAATTATAAGCTAGAACAAAACTGGGGACTAGGGTTATCAAGAGCCAGCTTAGGCCCTAAGGCAAACCACACTGGACTCTTCCTGTCAATGTTCTTAAGCCCCACTACTCTCTTTTATTTTCATCTTTTCTAAGAACTTACAAAGAAAAGTGCATGTGGAGTATTATGCAAGACCCGCTCATGTTCAAAACACAGCTATCACAATTGCCCAGCACTCATCCCACATAGACACACATATCACTACACTATGACCTGTGGTTCTACCTAGTGGACATGGTCAGCTTCCTGAGCACTGTGGGAGCCACATGGAAGATGGACAGGATCTCTGGGGTAGGAATAATATTAAGTAGGGTTTGAAAAATAAATGTAACTTAGGCCTAAGCCACTGGACATGCCCCAAGGCAGTGATTCCCCCCTCCCCACCCACCCACTCACTAGGCCCCCAGGGAAACAATAAAGACCAGATACACTACAGGTTAAAATTTGGTTCCTACAGTAAAAAATCAAACTGTTGAAATGCTTTTAGAGGATATATCATTCAAAAGAATAGGCAACAGATTTGTGATGAAGAGATCTTCCCTACAAAAATAGAAATGAACAATCCCAAAATGAGAAGATGGGCAACAAAATTAAAGTAATAATTGAGGATCAAATGAAAAAAACAGCTACAGATATAGGAAATAGATCTCTAACCTCACTGGCAGCTACTGAATTCCCTTCTTATATCTAACAATGTGCTTTCATTGGCACAGCTAGATGACTGACCATGGGAAGAAATTATCACACAGTGCCACCTCAACTACCACCAAGGCTCAACATGCAGCCTTGAAATAGGGGCATGAACCTCGATGCATAAAAAAAACCATCTACATGTGTTGCTCAGCTGACAAAAATATCCATCTAGGGATGTTAGCAAAATCATGAAAAAAACAAATGAAAAACATGAAAAACAGCCCCATTTACAAGTATCCACTCTCTAGCTGTTATGCATAATATACCCAAACCATAGCATAACTACATCAACCAAGTTCCAAAAATCATTTCATAGTTTATCTGAACCACTTCATGTGTCTTAATTCAGCCCACTGACAGCATGCCCCTGCCATCCCACATCCAATTCATTTTATCCCAAGCAAGCCCCTCACTTTCCTGAATGTTTAATCCTCGATACCCCAAGGTCTTCCTCCCTCCACTTTTGACACACACATCCCTTTAGTTAATCTTTCTTTGTTCATCCTCTCCACTTGTCCAAATTGTTTTAGCACTAACTATTCAACTCTCTCAATCAGACTGCATCTTTCTCTTACACCGTTATTCTTTACATTTCATTTCCAACACATTTATCTTTTAATGTTCTTTTGCTTTCAAGCCCAAATTTCCTATCAACACTATTGGGACTACTATACCCTCAAATGTAACTATCTTTCACCCAACAGACAATGACCCCTCTTTCCATGTGTTTCTTAAGAACATTTTTCTGCATATACTTATTCTAATCATCCCATATCTTAACTACAGATGTGTTCATAAATATATATTTACAAAAGTATTTCATCCCATTTGTTTTTATGACATATTTTGCCACTATTCTGCCAATGAATAAAAGTATGTGGCTGCAGCTTACACTCTGCTTTTAACTGTATGCCAAGTTTATAAATGTTCTTATTTGTCTACCTCGACTTTCAAATGTAAATTTACATTTCTTAGAATAAACTGTTTCTTAACTTTCAAAATGGATTATCAACATTAAGTTTATATGTATTGTCTTAAAATTGTCTTAAATGGCAAAAAAATACAAAAATTCATATTGTGAAATCAGCAACATTCCACCATTTCACAGGCATCATGTGTAGTAACAACACTTCTTACACATGTAAAAAAAAATTATCATGAATATAATGAAATGCTACATCTGAGTTGTGTAAAATTAAAAAAACTTGTTCATTACGTTATACATGTCCAAAAACTGTCAGTGTTGACTACTGTCTGGTGCTGCAACTCTTCACTCACTTTGTAAATGGGGTACCATAAGCAATACTTGTGACTCTTTAGATTAAATGAATCTCTCAGCCTTGTGAGATTAAAAAATTTGTAAATGTGAAACAGTAGACTACATGTGGCACAAGAATTGCACTTGTAAATATACAAATCGGTTCATAATATAAATTTGTTTCTGCAGAGCATAGCCTTCTATACTGTTAACATCATTCATCAGATTAAATTTGAAGCATTGTAAAATATAGCCCCAACAAGAGAAACATAGCTTAAGAAAGTCTCTCCTGTCCTCACATGTGCAATTCCATGGGCTACTATATATATGTTACTCAAAAAAACTTTGGCTTATTCAGTGCATTTAGTGATATGGATTATGTAAGGTTCCATATACTACAACTCAAGACCCATGTGCCTCTGTAAACTTTTGGCCGTAAATTTGCACACATGAATGATGTATACTAAACATTTGCATGACTACATTAATGTGGCCTAAAATACGTATGTCATTTACATCACTCTACAACAGTTGGCTTATTTTCTGCTTGTTATTCTAAACATGTCTTATTGACCACCCCACAGCATAATGTGACCTTAACCTTCATGTTCATTCTATAAAATGGAATTTCAATCATTGTAAGATCTGGGTTAAAGATGTGAAACAATTCTAAAGTAATATCATTTGTGTTTTATGTGTCATCTAATAATCTAATTTGCTTCAGGTGTACAGTAGATGGTACATCTTGCATTTGGAAAGAGATGAATTATTACCATTGTTCATGGCTTTACATACAGGTGCAGATTAGTAAAAATGAGTTAAAAATTGATTATTACAGAATCTGCACATTTTAGTAACAAGTTACTATACTTAAAATATGGAGGTCTTAAGTCTTGTCCAATAAAAAACATGACATATATAACCAGGCTTACACTCAATATGTTACAGATTATAAATTGTTGTTCTCTATATAACACCCGTTAGGAATAGCAGATAAATGTGAAATTAACTGGGAAATATTTTTTGTCGTTTCTGATATAATTTCTTGGATAAGGTTTGCTTAGTAAGATAGGTCTGTGTTTTTATGTTGGCCAAACCATGAGCAGAATACCGCAAAACACAGTATAGGCACATAATATGCCAAAATGCTTAACAGAAACTAACATGTGATATATGGGCTTCCATTTGTTATATACCCTTATGCTCCAGATGAACCTGAAGCTGAGTGTCGTAATATATGATGATAAACAAGCTTTATATGCTTCTGGTGGTAATACTGTGCATGCATTCTCATGTACAATAAAACCCACACATCAGGATAAATAGCAAAGTTGTTTAACTGTAAAATTCCCCAGCTTTATGGAAAATGACCTTACTGCATGAAGATACAGCACAATGTCTGCAGTGGCTGATACTAAACAGAAGTTCACAAAAATACATGTGGAGATCCTGGAGGGTTCCCTTTAGCTGCTGAGGAGTTCTGCTATTATCTTCTAGGAGAAGAGAAGGTCCTGAGACTAATTTTGATTAGCATTTATAGCATTTAACCCTTTCGGTGTGCATTTTTGCCTCCCCTCTGTACACAAAAAATTTCTATCAATTGTTTTTTTAGCAAAATGGTACACAATAAATATAAAGGAATTTTTTTTAATCTCAACCATTCTTCCCAGCTTAAGAAAATGTTTTAACAGATTGGACAATCCCATGCAAGCAAGTTAATTACCAAATTTATTAACCTAATCATCTATATGATTAGGTGCTGGAGTATTATCAAGACCTTATTCTTTAAAAATCAACAGTCAAGCAGTTGCAAAATTTTGGAAAAATAGTTCCAGATCAGCCAATCCTATGTAAAGTAGGCACAGGTGTGGCAAGAGTATGGCTGAGGGTGCTATTCATTGTTAGGGGTTGAAGCCACTAACTCAGTTTCTAATTAAAGGTGAAACATCACCCACCATAATTAATGAGGCCTCCAAGCAGTTCTGATGACTCCTCCCTTTGTTTGGATTGCCATCTTTGGCACAGAATTGAATGTGGCGAGAAATTACCTGTAACTGATTAACATTCATAGCACTGTTATTTAATGGCAGAATGATGTCAAAGGCACCGAAAGGGTTAAGAAACCATGTCATATATATATATATATATATATATATATATATATATATATATATATATATGAAAGATGCAAGATTCCCTCCTCATTTATTATTTGAAGATACAAGTTTCACCTGTTAAGATGTAGTGCATTTCTTTTCATTCTCATTAGTTAACCTTAAAATCTTAAATAAATCCAGCAAGTCTTTCATGGTGTCAGCTTTCATTTCCCAAACACCTGGTAAAAAAAAAAAAATTGCAAGTGAAAGTACTAGCTTTGAAAACTGGAATCAGTCATATCAAGAAAAAGTCGCACAATTATTAAATGGTTACCTAGGATAAAATAATAATAGGTTGACTTGGGATAAATTGACGTAACATCTACATACAGTACAACTAAAGACAATCATGCCACATTTAAAAGTAAGAAAGTACAATCTAACCTTACCTAAGTCGGGGACTTTGTCAGTTTACGTAAACATTTATGAAACCTAACAAACACACGAGTTGCTAAATAAGTTAATATGTTACTTACCTTCTGCGGCCCAGAAAGAATAAGGTTGTTACAGCCAGCCGTCAGTCAGGAGTGACCGGACTTTCAGGGAAGTAATCACTTCCACGAATTTTCTCTGTAATCACAATATATTCAGGTATGTAATCACAATATATTCAGGTACTGAATATATTTCCAAAGGCTTTATTGCATCAGTTAGACCTGTTACCACCATCACTCTACCAAGCAGTTGTCTCCATATTTTTCACCAAATAATACACCAGAATTTTCACGCGTTTACAAATCGTTTACCCTCAGTATCTGGCTTCATTCTCACTCATTTTTTTTTCCCACGTCAAATCAGTTTGGAAAATGAGTGAAATATGAGAGTAGAGTTAGGTGAAGGTGCTCTAGTCTGGCACAACTATTACTACCACAAAATATTAATTGCACTCACTTTTTGCACCACCATCTCCTGACCCAGTCACGTGAGGTCACAAACTATACTCACTGCTTTAAATTGTTTTGTATCATCTGAAATGTAACAATATTTCTATTGTTACGCTATTTGGTTTCCGACTTCTTTCCAGAAAACCATCACTTGCACAATGAATTTCTAGTGATTTGATGACATCCCTCCGCAGCCCAACATTCAGTCTATATGAACGCACCATTTTTTTGTAATTCGTTCACTTGGCTTTGAACCTCACGTCTTGACCCCACAGATGTCAGGGGTTGGTTGGCTGTTGGGTTTTACGGCCAGCGACCTATGAGGAAGGTCATTACGCCTGCAACCCTTTTTAATGTTAACTATTAGTTTATAGTCCCTATACCCTAATATCCTATACATCCTATCTTACTGTGACAATTTAAATACACATAAATCTCTATTCTCGATAATGTGAATTTTATGGGAAGAGAGAAAGGTGTTTGTGGATATTGCACCAACGTGGCAGCTAAACACTACCCAGTTGGTACAGCATCCACAGTTGCAGCTGCAATAAGGAACTGCGAAAGTAATAGTAAAGATTAGAGACAGACCTTCACCATCACATTCACACAGGATACATTGAACATATCGATGATTCATCAGCCCAACACCACAGCAGCACTAGCCCCAGGGAAACAGCCACCCTGCTCAGGGACTGCAGTGTGATGTGTGACAAGTTCACTCACCACACTACCACCCCCAGCAGTAGCAGCCACACCTCGTGGCCAGGACCGCCAGAGTGAGGAGCCAATGCATCACCTTATATCATCTTGATTATGTCAGTTTCCCTGAGAAAGACGATCAGCTCATTTATAATATTATTATTGCCGGCAAGGGTGTTTGCCAAGACAAAATTGATTTATTTTGATGGAAATATTCTATCATATTTTCCTTTGTTCACTGCATTTCTTGCAGTGAATGATAATGATTTATTGATAGGATTACGTTGCATGTGGAGCATCTGGGAGGAAATTATTTTTCTATATGGGGCTGCAGGTGGGTAGCACGGGCACAGTTCAGACGTAAGCGGGCCAGCGCGACTTCCTCTCTTCTGTTTTGTCTGTAGGAAGTCGGTCAGTCTCTATTTCTTGTTTGATCTTATTGCTAATAGTCAGGCCGGACCACTGACTCTGCCACAGAAGATATGTGGATTTCTTTCCCAAGGAAAGGCATAACCCCCCAGCTCCCGGGGGATCGAGATGACCTCCCCGAGTTCTGAGGCCGATTTAAGCCAACATGTCTGCCTGTTCATTGCTGTAAATGTTGCGATGACGAGGCACTCATATCAAGATGATATCTTTTACACATGAATTTAGTTTACTAATGATATTGCCCAGAGTTTCATTCAACTCTGTGAAACCAGAGTCTATGGCTTTAAGAGCCGATATCGAATCTGAAAAAATAACCGCTTTAACATGACTGGATTTGATTATGTAATCTATGGCTTTATCAATAGCAAATAGTT